>ML428569.1:0-59578 GCA_005239525.1 Nicotiana knightiana | reverse complement strand
GGTATGTTCTAATTTAGATTTCAGTTCCTCAAACCAACATGTTTCCATTACTGTTGTAATTCAGCATGCTTCCAACTTGCTTACTTATTCTTCAGCATGTATCTAGGATCCTGAACTCCCCTCTGCATGTTTAAATTAGGCTTTATTTGTTTATGACCAGCATGTTTCTGTACACTTAGCACCTACTTCTTACATGCCTATGAATGGTACATTAGTTTAACCATGGCCTTAGGTGTTAATATGACCTAGCACTGTACCCCCTGATCCTCTAGACCCTTAGGAGTTCCTGATTGTATGTCTATGTGTGTATTTGCATGTTGTATGTCTGCCCTTACATGCTCTGTATTTGTCCCTCAAATCCCATTACCCCTGTTTGTGATTGTTGGACTATCCTTGGTCCTTTGTGTGATGTTAAGCTTCCATTTCATTCTTCAAAACTGTTTTCTTACTTACCCTTTCTCAAAACTGTTCATTACTTAAATCGTTTTAAATAAAAAGCACTCTCACATATACTCTTAGAAGTCTAAGTTCAGCCCCCTTCGTGTGAGAACTGCTTTGGGGACCCTTTTGAGTACCCTCTGAACTCTGACACACAAGGCAGGCACTTCCCACACTGCACATGTTTAATTCTTTGGCTATGTCTGGGTGTGAGCACTGCCCGGGAGCCCTTGAGGTCCTTAGAGAACTCTGACACTATGAAAGGCTATGCAACACCAAAGGCATTGAGGTTGGGAAGATATGGGCCTAATTGAAGGCTCCCTGTAACTTCTTATTTTTCCTTTGTTTGTGTAATTCACAATTCCCTGGCCTGTAATAATTTGTAAACAACTCAAGGGATGGATAGTGAGAAGGGAGGGGGTAACTACGCATGCATTAGCTATTAAAGGGATATAAATCATGCTATTAGACTTTATTTCCTATATGTTCAATAGAGATCATGTTTAGGCCCATATGTTCAAATTCATGCATTAGAAACCATGCTATTTGATTTTATTTCCTATATGTGCAATAGAGATCATGTTTAGGCCCATATGTTCAAATTCATGCATTAGAAACCATGTTTATTAGGTCTGATACCTACTGAAAATGTTTCAGCATGTTCACTTTTACTTAGAAAAATCCTGCTAATGAATGGTATTATCTACTATCATGTTCCACACTGCCATGTACGCTTAGAAATCTTGTCCCAGGCTAAACAACATTAAAATAAATTATCACTCCAGCATCTTCTGAAACTATGATTAATACTGTGACTACTGAGCATTTAAAAATCATGCTTAGGAATTCTGCATATGCATCATTCTGCATCTCTACCTGTGCATTAGATATCACGTTATAGGGTCCTAATCGCTCAACTACATTTATTCTAATTACTGATGTATAAAAAGGTATAACAACCTCACTCGGTTTTCTCTAAAAACAACTGGTAATGCTTCTGTGTTCTGAACAGCCTAGAACAGCATGTTTAGGTAACAATTTGCAACAGTTTCTCTAATAATTCTGTTAATATACACTGTCCCCCGCCTAGGCAAGCCTTAGGTGACTAAAATTCCAAAAATTAGAAATTTGTCTCTCTTGTATGTGCTGCTTAATACTAATAGGTACTTTTAAATCAGTAGGCAAACTGATTAGAGCATGTTTTTGAATTATAAAACAAGTCTTCCTATCTGTTTATCCTCTGAATTCACCTAGATACCATGTTTTAGGATCTTAATTAACAATATTTCCCTTATATGTGTTTGAGTCGTGCTAATTATATGCATTATCTGCGGAGGAAAATCTGAGCCTCCTATATGCTCCTATGTGTTTTCCACTGACTGCAGTCCTACATGTTCTTTTCTTGTTGCCTTAGAATTTTACCCTTTTAAACCTGAGGGTCTGCCTTGTACCTACCCTTTAGGATAGTAGTCCTAACTTCCTCCAGGACTGATAGGATGGGACGGGTAATAGCACGCAATAGAATTCGTGACCAACACATGCTTTAATTACCTTCACGGGGTGGGAAGGGTAGAATATGGATATGATGACCGGTGCGCTAATACCACGTGTAGCCGCTCTTCGAGGATTGATTACCGGATATTGCATTGATGTGATCCATATTATTATAAACCTAGGATACCTGTATACGCTAGTTCGTAATCACCCCTAGTGTTTTCTAAACACATGTATGCTTAAGACTTAAATCCCCTCTTATTTGAGTCTTTACTTGTTATTTGTTAGTTGTACAAATTCACGAAACCATTTGGCCGGGAACCACACTTGTGGATCCTGAGGGGTACCTAATACCTTCCCCTTAGGATAATTTCAAGCCCTTACCCAAATCTCTGGTTAGCAACGTAGTTGTAATTAAACCCCTTAGGTGCCCTAATGCACCTTAAAATCGTTAGGTGGCGATTCTTCAAAATATGCAAACCCCTTTCCCAAAAGGAAACAGTTGTCCCAACCAATGTCATAAACCCGATATTCTGCTAAGGAAGAGGAAAAAAAGGGTGCTCGACAGTGGCAACTCGACCCTGGAGCAATTACATTATCGTTTTTCCCGTGAAATCTGAGGCCATTGTCATCATGTTTAGGTGCGTTTTGTGAGTTTGACATGTTTTTAACCTGAAAGCAAAAATACTTGACAAGAACAAGCGTAAAATAGCGTGTGTTATCAGAATCATTATTGAATTATTATCCTTAGCCCTATGGTGGGCGCCAAACTGTTTACCCTAAAATCTGGATAACAGTTAAACTTATATTGTGGTTTTAGGATATGTGATTTCCCTCAATACCAATTGATAAATGAGAAAGTAAATGATTGAATTGAATTATAAAATAAATCAAACCAGCGTATAAGCTGAACCTCGACCTCGAATTGAAGTAATCTCGAGGTGGTAGTGTAAGAGCAGTAAAGGATGAACAATTATGATGAACAGAGCGGAACAATAAGCAAGAACGAAAATGATTGTATAGCCTTTTCTCATGAACAATGATGATTACAAATGATTGGAATTCCTCTTTATATAGTAGAGGAATCCTAATTATAGTATACTACTAATTACAGTAGGAAATTGTATAAACGGTTGATTAACCGCTGCTGATGATCCGTTCCGAGACTCATATCATGACCTCGACCAATCACGGATATCTCGCTCTTTCCATTATCAAGCTAACCCGATATTATTCGAAGTTTATCTCATCTGGCTTCGATTGACACTGATCTCAATCTAGAAAGAGGCTTCGATTTCGGACTCAATGTCTCAGCTCTTCGATGGAATATCTCAGTCTCGATCGAACAGTGAAATCGGATAGCCCCAATTTCTACAGTATAAATTATCTAGTATGGAAAAATCGCAAGCTTAAATTCTGAAACTGATATTAAAGCCCTATCACATAAATTTTTCTTTTGGGATTGGAACTCCTTGTGATACCCATTTTTCAATATATTGGGATAGTTGTGAAGAAGGTTGATTTGAGTCCAAAGGTAAACGATGTCATTTTTCTTCATTTGGTAAAATATATATTTTTTAAAGAAGATATTATCTATTTATAAAAAAAATATTTTTGGTCAACACCAAATAGAGAGCACTTCTTCATCCTATAGGGTAGTCCGCCAAAGTTGATGGGAAAAAGACAAAAGAAAGAAAAGTTATTCTACATAATTAGGACCTTTGCGTTTGGAGCTAATAGTAGAGATAAAGCGGAAAAAGGTTAGTGCGTGATGGGGCCAAAATTAGGTGCGGACAAGTTTTTACGGTATATTCCTACTTGTGTTTACACAAAATCAATAACGGAAATTTACCTCCTAGCAAATATATACACTTTATTTATTATAAACTAAAATTATTTTAAAATATTATTTTCTATAGCTATCTTTATATATTATAGTATGATATATATTACTATTGAGGCATAAAATACGTTATTTGTGTTTTTCTTCTCTCTTTTTTTTAATTAACACATGATTCTCTTTCCGAATTTTTCTTCTTTCTCACTCTCATCCTTCTCTCTCTCTTCAAGTAACTCAAAATATACGCCCTAATATTGATGGCCGACGAAACATTAGAATAAAGTAGAAGGCAACCATGAAACTGAAAAGAGTAAATTTTTCGAACGGAAGGGAACAATGTGATGAACTCTTATCAGAAATTTATTGTACGGATCCGACAAACTTTCTTCTCTTCTTGGCCAGAAAACGCCATCTCCGACGAACTTTCTTCGCTTCTTTTCTATTTAGTCACATACAATGATACAAATACGTTGTATTCTGTACAAATTCACTCAAACACGTTGTACTTTCGTATAAATACCTTTTTTGCCTGTATTTATGTATTTCGAAAGCCTGTATTTTTTTTAATACAATTGAATACACCCGTATTCATGCATATTGTACATACAATATGCACGAATACATGATATATAAACATTGAAATAAAACAGAATAAACAGTGAATACATTTAATTTTAAAATACAGTGAAATACAGTAAAATGCACCGAATACAAATAGAAATACAGTGAAAAATTAGAATTAATTTTGTTGAGTTATATTAGGAGTGTATAATTGAAAATTCATTCTAATTAATTGTGTTGATAATGAGGCATGTTAGAATTGATTTTGTTGATTATATTAGAAGTGTATCATGCTAATTGATTATATTTACGTTATTAAACAACTGGACGGACCTATTTTTAAGGTGATTGTCGTTACTGTATTAATGAATACATGGTGCGAATACATGTGAATACAGTCGCATACCGCTGTAACCTCCCTGTTTTAGGTGACTTTTGTTACTGTATTCATGAATACAGTATCGCATAGCGTGCATACAGCGAATACACTACCATAACAACTTAATAGTAGCCATAAAAAGTAATTATATATATGGTAGCTATATGAAATTAATAGCCACTAAACAATTATGCTTCCTGAAAATTCCTCACCAATAGATACTATTATATATCATTGTTTGTAGATAAGCTTTTCTTCTTTTTTTTTAGACCCATTTTTTATAAAGATTATTATTGGAGGATAATATGGACAGATAACAGCTTTTTATCCATTTTGCCAACACAAATTGAGACTATCTCATTTCATTAATTTCATCAGCAATTCAACATCTCCAAACTATTATTGTTGCATAAACTAAACAAGTGAAATGAAGTAAATATAAACATAAGAACTTGAAGATAAAGAAAGCAAAATCTCAAGAACTTCCGCCCCTTTTCTTTCGTTTCTTCTAACAGGTTTTGAGTTCTTTTTTGTCTAAGATATGGGATACAGCTGGTCAGGATCAGTTTCGGATTATCACTCCAATGGGTATTTTGTTGGTGTATGATGTTACTGTTGGTCTTTAAGTTTAGTGTAGCTTAAAGAGAGTGAATGGAAAATGGTGAAAAAAGAAATGGAGGGAAGTGAAATTTTAAATTAGTGCACTTTGTCCCTCATTGGAAGAAGGAAAGAAAATCTATGTGTATATATAGAGAAGCTCTTCTTCTAGCTCTTAAAGAGTTGAGAAGAAGGCAAGCNAAAATGGTGGGAAAAGAAATGGAGGGAAGTGAAATTTTGAATTAGTGCACTTTGTCCCTCATTGGAAGAAGGAAAGAAAATCTATGTGTATATATAGAGAAGCTCTTCTTCTAGCTCTTAAAGAGTTGAGAAGAAGGCAAGCCTCGCGCCATCGTCGTCGTCGCTCGCTCGGCTTCGGCTTCGGAACCGATACCGGTATCGACACACTGTGTATTCAGTGGGCTCGGTTTATTCTTATATTTTTATTTTCTGAGGATGCCTGGACTAGCGCGCACGCGCTAGTGGTCGCGCTCGTCAGGTTTCTTACTGTCCCAGGTAAATCCCACTAGCGCGGCCGCGCTAAAGCCCGCGCTAGTGAGGTTTCTCACTGTTTCTGTATTTTCAGAAAATTTATTGTTTTATTTTACAGCAATACAGATTACTAACAATCTTAAGGAAATTACTATTTTTTTTTTCCTGCNGTTTTGAAATTCAGAAAACGATTTGAAGAACATAAAAACTTCATCGTTTTCTGTGAAACAGTATATAAAAACTTCGATTTTTATTTATTATACATATTGTTTATTGTTGATTACAGTATTGTTTACTGTTCTGGTTTTGTCATTGATTGAATTCTTCTGTTATTGACAATGAGAAATGGCAATTGATAACGGAAATTCTTTAGCGACTGTTTCGGCAATGACGATAGCCTCGTCAAGTCGGACTGTTGTTCCACCGGCAGAAAAACCGGAAAAATTTTCTGGAACAAACTTCAAAGGATGGCAGCAAAGGGTGTTCTTCTGGCTTACCACACTTGGTATGCAGAAATTCACTAGTGAAGAACCTCCAGTGCCTGCTGCGGACATGCCGGACAACGAGAAGTTCATGATTGTTGAAGCATGGAAGCAAGCAGATTTTCTTTGCAAAGGCTATATCCTAAGCGCTTTAGAGGATGACTTGTACAATGTGTACAGTGCGATGAATACTTCGAAAGAATTATGGGACGCACTTGAGAAGAAGTACAAGACGGAAGATGCATGCTTGAAGAAATTTGTGGTTGCCAAGTTTCTAGACTATAAAATGATAGACAACAAAACTGTGGGAACCCAAGTTCAGGAGCTTCAACTTATTTTTCACGACCTTATTGCTGAAGGTATGGTCGTGAATGAAGCATTTCAAGTGGCTGCAATGATTGAAAAGTTGCCTCCTTCATGGAGAGATTTCAAGAACTATCTTAAGCACAAGCGCAAAGAAATGAAGTTGGAAGATCTTGTGATTCGTCTCAAGATTGAGGAAGACAACAAAACAGCCGAGAAGAAGTCTCGTGGAAATTCAACGATCATGGGAGCTAATATCGTTGAGGAGACTGCTCCAAAAAGTAAGAAGAGGAAGAGATCTTCTGGACAGACTAAGGAGCAGAACAAAAAGAAATTCAAGGGCAACTGCCACAACTGTGGAAGAGTTGGTCACAAAACCCCTGATTGTCGTCTCCCGAAAAAGGATAAGAAGAAGGGACAGGCCAACATAGTGGAGAAGAATGATGACATTGATGATCTTTGTGCAATGCTTTCGGAATGCAACTTAGTTGAAAATCCGAAGGAGTGGTGGATTGACTCCGGAGCCACTCGACATGTTTGTGCTGTCAAAGAAGCATTTGCGACTTACTCTACTGCTGGTCCCGAAGAAGAGATTTCCATGGGAAATAACTCAACAGCCAAGATTGAAGGTTATGGGAAGATTTTCCTAAAGATGACTTCCGGCAAGGTGTTAACGCTCAACAACGTTCTTCATGTTCCTACTATTAGGAAGAATTTAGTTTCTACTTCTTTACTAGTGAAGAATGGATTCAAATGTGTATTTGTTTCTGATAAAGTTGTTGTAAGCAAGAATGAAATGTACGTTGGAAAAGGCTACCTCACGGAGGGCCTTTTCAAACTCAATGTAATGGTTGTTGATAGTATGAATAAAATTTCAGCTTTCTCTTATTTGTTGGAGTCAAATGATTTATGGCATATTCGTTTAGGACATGTCATTTATAAAACCTTGCGGAAGTTCATTAATTTAGAAGTATTGCCTAAATTTGAGTGTAATAAATCGAAATATCAAATATGTGTTGAATCTAAGTTTGTAAAGCATGCTTATAAGTTTGTTGAAAGGAATTCAAATCCTTTAGACTTAATTCATACTGACATTTGCGATATGAAGTCGACACCATCTCGAGGTGGGAAAAAGTATTTTATTACTTTTATTGACGATTGCACTCGATATTGTTATGTTTATTTGCTTAATAGTAAGGATGAAGCATTTAAGCAATACAAGAATTAAGTAGAGAATCAATTGAATAAAAAGATCAAAATGATTAGAAGTGATAGAGGTGGAGAATATGAATCTCCGTTTGCAGCAATATGTTCGGAATATGGAATTATCTACCAAACTACTGCACCTTACACACCTCAATCCAACGGAATTGCGGAAAGAAAAAAAATGGACATTAAAGGAAATGATGAATTCTTTACTATTAAGTTCTGGATTACTGCAGAGTATGTGGGGAGGAAGTTATCCTTACAGATAACCGACTACTCAACAGAGTACCCCACAGCAAAACGCAATCTATTCCATATGAAAAATGGAAAGGTAGAAAACCCAACTTGAAATATTTCAAAGTGTGGGGGTGTCTAGCAAAGGTACAAGTTCCTTTACCTAAAAGGGTTAAAATCGGACCAAAAACAGTAGATTGCGTTTTCATTGGATATGCTACAAACAGTAAAGCATGTCGATTTTTGGTCCATAAATCCGATAATCCCGAGATTCATGTTAATACGGTAATGGAATCAGATAATGCTGAATTCTTTGAAAGCATTTATCCATATAAAAGTGAATGCGATTCGTTAAGTGAAAAACCTAAACGACCTCGGGAAGAACCAAAGGAAAATACTCCAAGTATAGAAGATCCAAGGCGTAGCAAACGTCAAAGAACATCTAGTTCCTTTGGACCAGATTTTGTGACATTCTTTCTTGAAAATGAACCTCAAACTTTTAAATCAGCTATGTCGTCTTCTTTCGGCGTTTTGGAAAGAGGCAGTCAATAATGAGATTCAATCAATTTTGGATAACCATACATGGGAATTGGTTGATCTTCCTCCTGGAAATAAGCCTTTAGGTTCGAAATGGATCTTTAAACGGAAAATGAAAGCTGATGGCACTATTGACAAATATAAGGCAAGACTTGTTGTCAAAGGTTATAGACAAAAGGAAGGCCTTGATTACTTTGACACTTACTCGCCAGTAACGAGGATAACATCTATTAGGATGTTAGTGGCGTCAGGGGCCGTGTATGGTCTTGAAATCCATCAAATGGATGTTAAAACAACTTTCTTAAATGGAGAATTGGAGGAAGAGATTTACATGGAACAACCTGAGGGTTTTGTGGTTCTTGGTAAAGAAAAGAAAGTGTGCAAACTTGTTAAGTCGCGTTATGGACTTAAACAAGCACCCAAACAATGGCATTCCAAATTTGATCAAATAATGTTGGCAAGTGGGTTTAAAATCAACGAGTGCGACAAATGTGTTTACATTAAAAACACTCTGGGTCATGAAGTCATTGTTTGTTTATACGTTGATGACATGTTGATAATGAGCAAAAGCATATCAGATATAAATGCTACAAAATGCATGTTGGTTATCAAATTCGATATGAAAGACTTAGGAGTTGTTANTTATCACAGTCTCACTACATTGAAAAGGTACTTGACAAGTTCAAGTATTTGGATTTCAAAATTGCCAAGACTCCAATTGATGTGAGTTATGCACTTCAAAAGAATGAAGGTGAAAGTGACTCACATTTGGACTATGCAAGAGTATTGGGAAGTTTGATATATATAATAAATTGTACGCGACCAGATATAGCATGTGCTATTAGAAAACTGAGTCGATTTACAAGTAATCCCAATCAAATACATTGGATGGCAATGAAACGAGTTTTGGGGTATCTGAAACATACCCAAAATTATGCTTTGCATTATAACAAATATCCCTCCGTGATCGAGGGATATAGTGATGCAAATTGGATCACCGGATCATCTGAAGTTAAATCCACGAGTGGATATGTTTTCACAATTGGGGGTGGAGCAGTGTCTTGGAAATCATCCAAACAAACGTGCATCGCCCGTTCTACAATGGAATCTGAATTCATAGCTTTAGATAAGGCCGGTGAAGAAGTTGAATGGCTCCGAAATTTCTTGGAAGATATTTCATTTTGGTCCAAACCTTTGGCACCTATTTGTATACATTGTGATAGTCAAGCGGCAATAGGGAGGGCAAAGAGCGTTATGTATAACGGAAAATCTCGTCATATACAACGGAGACATAATACCGTTAGACAACTACTCTCTAGTGGTGTTATCACAATTGATTACGTAAAATCAAGAGATAACATGTCGGATCCACTTACAAAAGGCCTATCTAGAGAGACAGTTGAAAGATCATTAAAGGGAATGGGGTTCAGGCTTAGGACAAGTCATCATGGCGGTAACTCTACCTAGCAGACTGGAGATCCCAAGAGCTAAGTTCAAAGAGATCAAACAAAGTCATGAATGACGGTTCAACATTGTCAAATAACTCAACCCATTCTCGTGATGAAGACAATGTTCGGAAATCAAGGTAAAGCATTAAGGCTTTTTTATGAGTCAATAAAGCGTAAAGCTTTTTAATGATTTGTTAAGTCTGGAAGGATATGACCAGATAGTGTGTCTTTAGGATTACACGTTTAGAAATCACCTATGTGAGTGTGAAGTGTAAGCCGCTTCAAGGGGAATGAAAGTAAAGGCCCATTCTCTAAGCACTCATGAAACCAGGCGGTGTTCATGGCTGAAACGAACACAACCGTGAGAACCATAGATGGTTAAGGATTGATTGTGTGACTTATGTTGTCTAGGTATACAATAAAGCTCGACGATTCAAAGATATCAAATCTACCGATTGACCGAGTATATCAGATATAAGTTCACTACGGAAAGTTCAAAGGGAATCTACTTATCCAGATGCAATAATTCTTGCATGTAAAACATACACATGTCCGTACATTCCTTTATTTCTTATAGTCATTCCCCATTCATGTGGGGGATTGTTGGTTTTTAAGCTTAGTGTAGCTTAATTTTAAGTTTAGTGTAGCTTAAAGAGAGTGAATGGAAAATGGTGGGAAAAGAAATGGAGGAAAGTGAAATTTTGAATTAGTGCACTTTGTCCCTCACTGGAAGAAGGAAAGAAAATTTATGTGCATATATAGAGAAGCTCTTCTTCTAGCTCTTAAAGAGTTGAGAAGAAGGCAAGCCTCGCGCCGTCGTTGTCGCTCGCTCGGCCTCGGCCTCGGCTTCGGCTTCGGCTTTCCCGCAATCTTCACACATGTAGCTACGGCTGTTTTGAAAGGTTGCAAAACCTTTTAAGAAATTCTGAAAGGTTGCAAAACCTTTTCAGAAGCAGTACGAAATTGGCTATAAATATGTCTTGAATCCCAAAATCTTTACTTACTAAATTTTCTGATCTTCTTCTTCTTCTGCACAAAATATTCCAGTGTGTTTTACGACAATCGAGTGGTTCGCCGATCACCAAAGTTTTTGGTACCAATACGCTGGTGAGTTAAATTGTTCTATCCTGGGAGGATATATTCCAAAACCTCGGGTACTTTAGGGGAATAATTTTCTTAAGGACACACTGTGTATTCAGTGGGCTCAATTTATTCTTGTATTATCTTTTTTTCTGAGGACTGGACTAGCGCGCCCGCGCTCAGCACGCGCTAGTGGTCGCGCTAGTCAGGTTTCTTATTATCCCAAGTAAATCCCACTAGCGCGTAAATCCCACTAGCGCGGCCGCGCTAAGCCCGCGCTAGTGAGGTTTCTCACTGTTTTTGTATTTTCAGAAAATTTATTGTTTATTTTACAACAATACAGATTACTAACAGTTACTGACGAATACTCCTTCAAATACATTATTCCTAACATTGAGGCATGTCAATAAAATACAGCCCGACGTGAATGGAAGCAAGAGGGCTCTTCTTACTCCAAACGCTCAACCAGATGCCCAGAGATCAGCTTGCTGTGCTTCTTAAAAATGGTTGGTTGGGTATTACACCTTGCTGGGCTCTACTCCACCAAGAAAAGCAAACCAAAAGCCAATATTGTAATATCTGTCATTCTTTTGAAATTTGACGTGTGAAAGATTGGTTGACTATTACTTGAGACGGTAAATTTGTTCCTAACATCTTTCCAGTTTTCTTCTCTGTTCGACTTCATTAGCTCAAGACCTAGCTGTTTCTAACTCTTATGCGTATGCGAATACAACTTCTACAATGGATAACAGAAATAAAGAATTTTACAGTGTCATTTGACGCCAGATGATTTGAACATTAATATCAAATACATTACTCGATACAACGGGATAAAAGATCTGGAAGATTATGTCCACTAAATATTGCACATCATTATGATCAGTTTAGGTTTGTGTAGATGTTAAATCGCAATTGTAGCCGAATTGAGCTTGCCTTTTTTGTTTGATTGTCTAATTGCCAACTTCTTTCTTCCTCGTATAAACGTGCAGCTTTAAGAAGTATGCTTTTTATTATGAAAAAAAAAAATAACCCACCACCTTCATAGATTACAGAGCAGCAACACCTTATCGATATTTTGTGCTATATCAAGTAAATATAGCCCATATAGTACCTTAATTCTTTGAAAATAAAGCAACATAAGTCTCCAATTTGGATGTTGCTCCAACCCCCAAAAATTCAGCTAACAAGCACTGGGACAACTTTCCGCTCAGCCTTTATTACTTGTGCACAGATCATTTTTTCTAGTAAGTGCAAGCTCTTTCATCATGAAGTTTCCAGTGAATAGTACGCTCAGTTGAAATAGCAAACAAATATTGCATACAAGAAAACAAAATTCTATTAACTTTCAGCAAGAGGTTAATCTCACAACAGCTCAAATTAGAAGCAACGCTCAAATATAATTACATTTTGTTAGTTAATCAGGGGTTAACTATAATATACAAAGGCATGACTTCCACCATCACCATTAGTAGTATAAAAAAACCCGCAAGAACCCTGTAAATTTGGAGCTCTCTACATTGCGAGATTGTGTAGACTGCGCTGAGCCAACAGAGCTCATACAGAAAGAGCATTCAAGTTTGGAGCTACAATCATGCAAAGGGAAAATCCTCTACCTCCTAAGATGATCACGGGTGAAGAATGGATGCCGCAAGGCTTCACGAGCAGTCAATCTTTCTGAAGGATCATACCTAAGAAGTCCTTGCAATAGATTAATAAGATCTCCAGCAGAATGATCCACATGCTGCATGATTATGTTCTGCGATACGAAACACAACACCCATAAACAACAGTGCAAAATTCATTCAACCAATAGATTAGAAAGGAATTAGCATTGTACCTGAAGGCGGGCCAACTTCAACACAGCTTTGATGCTGTCACGAGATGTTGCTCCTTCGGGCCAGTCTAAACGTCCTCTTCTAACATACTTTTCAGTTTGCCGACTGATTACAGCAGATCAAAATTTAGTGTAATGAAAGAAGTGACATCTCTTCTAAAATTTGAAAGTGAGTGTTGCATGAGAGACCAAATCTACAACTTACTCCGCTCTTTTCAGCATGTGCTGAGGCAGGGGCCCCAATACCTTCTCCATCATCGCAAGGTGTTCTAAATTCTCATGTGTTTGAAACAATGCTTCTCCCTGAATGAAGCTACACAATTAAGTAACTGCAACCAATTAAATTGAAGGAACCATAGTCCAGCTAGATTGAACATAACATACCGAACATAGCTCAACTAGGATACACCCAACACTCCATATATCACAAGGGTATGACCATCCAAGCCCTGAAATAGAGATGGTGAATTAATTCACAACTTCAAAGAACAGGAAAAAAGAAAAATAAACCTAGATGTCTTAACAACTCCTTACCTAGAATAACTTCGGGTGCACGGTAATGACGAGTTGATACTATATATGTCTGATTCTGGCGGTCATAAGTCGTGCTACCAAAATCAATTACCTTTATAGCACTTGATTTTGGAATTCTTTTATAGTAAGAACCATCTTTTGGTGACCTTGAAGAAACCTGTATGAAGTAATTGACGAACATTAGCCTATGCAATGGCATCAAGAACAAAAATACAAAATCAGGGTGCAGCTAGCACATATTGAAAGAGCACAGAAAGATAATGCTGATCAATCAAACAAAGTTTACCTTGTAGTCAGGAACCTTTACATATTCTGCGGAGTTGAGAAGAATGTTCTCAGGCTTCAAGTCAGTATGGATCAGGCGCAAATCATGCATAACTACAAGAGATAAGCAGAATCATTATTAATTACAACACAAAACAGCTGGGGAAAGAATTGTAAGGTATGCATGATGGTATTATCAATCCCGAGTACTAATAAATCCAATGTAAGCTCTGATCACGAGGCACAAAGTTATATTCAGCTCAAAGCCTATATATTGAATCTATTATATGTATGACTGAGGAAAAGAAATGTGTACAAAGCATTTTTTACACACATGCTATACATTCCAACAGTTGTCTTCCAATCTCACGGACAAGATCAATGGGAAATGAGCGGTAATTGTTTTTCCGAAGGAAATCGTATAAGCTTGGTCCAAGCTTCTCAAAGACCTGTTAAACCATTTAAGTTCATCCAAAATCTTAATCCCCATAAGATTTGTTAGGTGGGGAAATTAATCCGTCCAAATCAATCATATACTTACAATACAGATATGATTACGATAGTCAAACCAGTTCCGTATTTGTACACAACTGCAAGGAACAAACCAGTTCAACCACTTGACAAATAACAAAAGCACATGAATGTGTACATAGGATAGGATAAAAGAAGATTAAACAGGCAATTACTTACCGATTGCCCCCTTTGTCATGTTTACCAAGCTGTTGAAGCATTTCAACCTCGATCATTGCAGCATCACGATACTTCTTCATGCCCCGGACAATTTTAATAGCTACCATTTCTTTCCTCTCACGATCCCAGCATTCTAAGACCTGACCGAAAGTACCTTCACCCATCTTACTGTGGATTTTATCTGCATTTTCAGAAAATCAAGGGACTATTAAGGGGGATATAAAGATGGCAAGGGGGAAAAGCATAAGCTTATATGTTACTAACTACTAAATGTTCTCTTGTTTTGGCAAACCATTTTAATTTTTTGTAACAAAATAAATCCCCAAAAGAAAGCAATGACAACCCTATCAAAGAACAAATATGAACCAAAATAAATGCTTCTACTAATAAATAAATATGATAAAAATATAATATTTTACTAGTAAAACTAATTTTTTGGAAAACGTGAATACGTCAAATCATTAAATATAATGGAGGTGAGTAATTCATTATAGATATAACATAAAAATTAGATGGTATTATAACCATGGCACCAAACAATAAATAGAACTTTTTGGCGATGGCAAAGATGATTACAGCGTGATGTTAAATTTTCTCCCAGCTCAAAAACAAAATGGCCATCTTTGTCATCTTCTCTCCAAGGGGGAGAACCATTTTGAGTCACTCCCTTAATAAAGGGTGTGCAAGTAAGGTCTGTGAGTTGCCTTGAAGGTGCGTAGCTTGTCACATTCCCAACCTCTTGTCCATAAAACAATCCTAGCTGAGCCTACACACAGGCATTCCATTCATGGTTGCTTAATATAAAACTAACTATCTTAATCCTTTTCAAACCTTGAAAGTTGAAGTACAAATCACAAAGTAACATAAAATAGCATGTAAAGAATATAGAACAAAACTCCATTCAACAATCAACGATAACCAAATACTAATGAACTGATAGTCCCGGCAGATTCTACAAAACAGAACAGAAGCCTTTGAAAACCGAGATATTAAGTCTTATAACCAAGTCCAGTCCAACATAAGCCAAGACGAAAATACTCTCCTTCAAATTAAATAAAGCATAAGCTGAAGGAACAATCAACACCAGCCCTTTTACGACAAAGAAATCAAATTGAGGTAAGAGACTTAATTTTTTTTTACAACTTCAACTGATGTGAAGACATCTTTACATGTGGCATCTTGTACAACAAAGACCATTAAGACTCAATTGAAACATTGAATAGGAACACAGTATCTCAAAAATAGATAATTCATGCTAGATCTGATAAAAACGCTTAATTAAAAAGAAAGAGAAATATTTGGCAACATATAGACAGCTTTACCCTCACAGCTTGCAGAAATAAAAATCAAACCCTGAAATACAATAAATCCAACTAACAAAAACCACGTGAAGGTAAGATAACAACAGATCTAATCAAGATACTACATACAACACAAAAAAACTGAGTCTTTACCATACCTGATGCGAAAAACAACCTAATCTTGATCAGATCTAGCAAAAAACAAAAGCGAAAAACCAAAGGTAGAATAAACAAATCGAATGATTCGAAGATAGATCTAATACCTTAGGCGGCTCAGCAGGAAGAACATCCCAACCCAGACGCGCCCTCTTTCTTGGCCGCCGATCCAGGTGATGAGTCAACGGAAACTCGGTAACGCGTTCCATCTCCATCGCTGAAAGCTTACAAAACCTAGAGAGAGAAAAAGTCTTTAGAGAGAGAAAACAATTGCGCAGAAAGTTGTTGATGCGAAACCACAAACCCTAGGCTATCCAACTAATATTGACCTAACAAATAGGGAAGTGTCGCTTAATATCAAATCTTAGCCGTATACGTGTACCGCATCATGGCCCTTTATTTATTTCATAGGCGACCTTATCCTATTCCTAGTTATTATCGGGTTGTATTCTGATTTTTTTGCTGGATTAGGTGTGGTTGGTCCTAACCATGGTTAAGGATTTTGAACCCATCTTGGGCTTCTCTTTGCTTCTTGGGCTAGTGAATGTAGCAAATCGTGATTGTGGGCTTGAGGCCTTATGAGAAGGGACTTTTTCGTATACGAGTCTCTATCTTTGTGAATTGCACGAGAAATACATACTGACAGTAATGAATTTTCAATTGCATATTATTGAATATGTACACAATATGAAATTAGTTCCTTAAATAAATTCTTTTTAAAAAATATAACATACAAACCAAGTCATGAATAATGTTTTGACCATTTTTATAACCCTAGAAATCGCCTTTAGGGTTTTTGGGTTCGAAATTTTGAAGAATGGGAAAAAAATCTCGTCTAAGTCTCTTTCCATCAGCTGCAGATGTCGCAAATGCGACCTGGACTTCACGAATGCGAAGCCCGCAAATACGAGAAAAGTATCGCAAATACGAACTCCTTGCATCTTTGCTGCTTTCGCAAATGCGAACAATTTGTTTGCAATTGCGAACATTGAACCATCGCAAATGCGACAGTATCCTCGCAAATGCGAGAATCCCAGTCCCAGTCCATGCTCGCAAATGTGATGCTTCTTCGCAAATGCGAGGCTCGCATTTGCGAGCCAGACCTCGCAAATGCGAAGTCTGCAGACCTGAAGTACACCGGCTATGGTTTCTAAGTTCATTTCACTCTGCGGCCTATTCAAAACTCACCCGGGCCCTCGGGGATCGAAGAACAAAAGTGCACACAAGTCTAAAAATATCATACGAACTCTCTCGCGCGATCAAATCGCCAAAATAACACCTGAAACTACGAATTTAACCCCAAATCACATGAAATTTTCAAGAAAGCTTTAGAATTTCTATTTTCTCAATCGGATGTCTGAATCACGTCAAACTAACTACGTTTCTTACCAAAATTCACAGATAAATCATAAATATTATATGAACATGTACGGGGCTCTGAAACCAAAATACGGGCTCAGTATTAAAAATGCCAAACATCAATAAATTCTTAAAACCATTTAATTTTCAGATTTTTAATTTTCAACAAAAGTTCATATATCGAGCTAGGGACTTTAGAATTTGACTCCGGGCATATGTCCAGGTCCCGTATTTCTATACAGACCCACCGGGACCGTCAAATACGAGTTCGGATCCGTTTACCCAAAATGTTGACCGAAGTCAACTAAAATAAACCGTTAAGGCAAAAATTCTTATTTTTATCAGTTTTTAACATATAAGCCCTTCCGGGTCAATATCTGGACTGCTCACGCAAGTCGAGAAAAGATAGAATAAGATATTTAAGGATTCAGAACACAGAATTTAGTTCTAAAACATGAGATGACCTATTGGGTCATCACACGTGAGGTTAAAACTTAATCAAGAGAGGAGTTTTTACTGAACGTTTGAACTAATAATAGAGTGAATTCGAGAGACTCACTTGAACATTGAAAGTGAACTATCTAGAGTTAGATCCCGAACAATTATATTGCACTTATTCGTCAAAACCCTATCATCTCCCACTGATAACCTTAATTGCTTATTTCTAGTTTCGATAGTCACCAATCAATAGCTGTAGATTTTAGATTCTTAGTTAAATTTTATTATTAACATATAAATCTCAACTGTTGATCCTCCTAATAGCAATCAAGTTAGAAACTACGAGAATATTGTTTAAATCCAATCCATGTGGACACGATATTATACTATATTGTCTTTGATTAGCAGGACAATTTAAGTGTGTGTTTTGCGCTCGTCACTTTTTTGAGTTTAAATCTGGAATTCCAACCAAAACCACCTCGAATCTTTACCAAATTCTCTCAAGTTGAGATATAAACTCCAAAGTATATTTTCAATCATTTGCAATAATACACAATCCAAACAAATAACAATTTCGTAAAATTTGATTTCGAATTCAAAGCTTCGAAGCTTTTTAGTGGCTGACAATGGAGTTTTTAACATAGTTTTCACTTAAATCTACTTGCTTCTAATTAATAGTATTTGGTTTATTGATTCCAAATAGATAAAAGAAATTAACAATTTTTCCACGTTCAAAAGTAATTATTTGTGTTCATTGTTTAACATAACAAATAAGAAGAGAAAGCATAATGGAGTTGCTTGATGGCCAAATCTTTGTTCTCGTAAAGGTGTATGTGACTGAAGTTGAGGAGGAAGAGGCCAAACATTCTTTTATTAATTTATAATTTTAGTTTTGGGGTGGAAGAGGGGGAGAATGTACTAGAGTCTAATACATTATTTTGTATAAAATTGGTAAATTGTATATAAATTTGTAATTAAGTTAAAATCTCAATAGTAAGGGTAATAAGTTTCAAAACTAGTATAGATAAGTAAAAATATCTTATGAGAAATGCTGAATAAGAAGTATAGTCCTTACCTTTTTCTTTTTATTGTTGAATGTAATTTTGACATTTTGAGTAATAAGGAGTAATCGCTCAAGTTGACAATTATTATAAACCAATAAAAGCTATAATGTTATTTCCTAGTGATTTGTGAATAGTATTACTACAATATTTATACAAGATGGGATTGACTCGTGCAAGCAAGGGCCCAACACTCTAGGTTACATCGTGTTTTCGTTTGAGAAAATACAATGTGTAATCACAAGAGTACTCAGGAGGTAACACTCCTACAAAACATAGTTTCCTTGTGGTTTTCGATTACCATTTCACAAGATATAAGATGAAGAGATAAAACACATATATTTTCGCAGATAAAGCATAACTTATTATTTCTCATAGTTTCCTTTTAATAAGTAACACCTAAGTAATTGCCAAATTAGTTGACAGAGAACAATAAATAACAAATTCAACGCTCACTTGATAGACGAAGCAGCTTAGAAAATGGAGTAGAATGAAATAATAGAAGTATTGCTTGTTAGCATACAGAGGGCCAAACTATTGTGGAAACGCAACAAAAATACTCTTCGCAATAAAAACCATGCATTAAGTGATGGACATTTCAAACGGAGGGGACGCCCTTGTTCGAAATGAGGGGTACCCCTGTACAAAAGAAGGAGAGACCCTTTGTGAAAATCATTGCAGTAAGGGATTAATAAAAAAATTTGATAATGGAATTAATAAAATCTATCATGTTGTCCCCACCATATATATATATTCTATGTACATACACTAAAGAGCCAATAGCCCTAAGCATTTTGTAACGATCCGACATGTCATTTTGAGCATTTATACTTCGCTCGGTAGTTTACGGGCATGGGTAGCTCCGTATAATGTATTATGACTTGTGTAAATCATTGGTTTTGGTTTTTAGGTTGTACATAATCGATTTGGAAGCTTTAAGTTGGAAGAGTTGACCAAGTTGGACTTTTTAGCATTTGACCTCGGATTGAAATTTTGATGGTTTCGTTAGGTCCGAATGGTAATTTTGAACTGGGGCGTATGCCCTAATTTGCAATTAGATATTTCTAGAAAGATTCGACACTAATTGACATTAAGTTTGATTTGGGGTGCGATTCATTGTTTCGATAATGTTATGCGTGATTTGAGGCCTCGAGTAGGTCCGTGTTATTTATGGGACTTGTTAGTATGTTCGGACCGTGTCCCGAGGGGCTCGGGTGAGTTTTGGATACGTTTGGGTTGTGTTGCGCTCGTTTTTTTAATGTTTCGACGTCGTTTCTTTAAGCATAAATGATACTACATTAAGCAAATGAGCTCCAATTTTGTTCTTATTGAAGCATTAAATCTGAGCCATGGCAAAAAGAATCATCGAATTTGGACATCGTATGAGGAGTTTATGGTCATTTTACTAAGAATTCGATTTCTAGATTTTTCAGATTAATTATGACATTGCCACTTATTTCGTACTTAAAAAAATGCATTATTTCCAAATATTAAAACCAACATATCCCCGTCAATACAAGGTCAAGCTGAGTGATTTAAGAGCCTAACTTGACTAGCATTTCACAAGGAATCCATTGAAGGCATCAAAAGTGAGTTTCGAGATCTTTTGGCACAAGAAATGAGGCAAAAAATGTTAAAATAAGGATTTTGTTCATTTAACATATTTTGAGTTGGGGAGCTCGGAATTGGACAATTTTCGAGGTGATTTTCACCATATGAATTGGGGTAAGTGTTCTATACTTGGTTTTGATTATATTTCATGAATTTATCTTCGAATTTAGCTATTGGATTGTGGATTTAAAGAGGAAAATTGGGGATTTTGGCCTAATGTTTCATAATATGGTTTTTTGAGTTTTGAATACCAGTTTAGAATCGGGTTCGAGTGAAACTAGTATGGTTGGGCTCGTAATTAAATGGGTTGTCGGATTTTATGAGTTTTGTCAGGTTCTAAGGTGCAGGCCCGGGTTGGGCTTGTGGGCCGATTTTGGGTTGATTCAAGATTTGATCTTTTATGATCAGGATTGATTCCTTTAGCATTGTTTGATGTATTTGAATTGTTGTTGGTTAGTTTCGAGTCGTTCGGAGGTTGGAACGCGCGAGATGGCATATTTGGAGCATCGATTGTCTTGCTCAACATCGGTATTGGCTCGTTCGAGGTAAGTAACTCTTCCAAACTTAGTGCTGAGGGTATGGAACCCCGTATTTCGTGTTATGTGATTGGTATTGAGGTGACACACATGCTAGGTGACGGGCGTGTGGGCGTGCACCCTGTGAATTGGGACTCTATTGTTTCCATGGCACTATATAGTGGCCCTCTTTTGTTGATATATGTGTTTTCACCATGAGATAAAGTAAATAAGCTACCAATCATGCTAGATATCATGTTTAGGCTTTATGCCGATACGGTTGGGACCCAAAGTGGTCATTTATTGCTATTATTTTACTAATTTCATTGATATTTCATACTCAGTCACATTTATGCATTCATGTCATATCTCGGTCTCAGTTGTCATTTATTGATACATCATATCATTGTTGTCAGGCTAGTTTCATGACATTGTGAGCCCGTGAGTGAGACTGGAGAGATTGATGACTGAGTGAGGTCGGGGGCCTGTTTGTGAGGATATTGATACTATAGCACGTGAGTTGTCCGTGCAACACGTGACTTATCCGTGCGGATCCAGATATTGATATTATAGCACGTGAGTTGTCCATGCGGATTATGACACTTGGGTTGTAGGAGCCCCTCCGGAGTCTGTATACCCCCAGTGAGCATGGTTGATTATATTGAGGGATGGATCTTCCCTAGACATGGATCTTCTCCAAAGCATTTATATACCTAGAGATGGATCTTCTCCATGGGGCCAGATTGGCCTTTCCTCGGTACTGAGTGACTGATGTTCAGTGATGTTTATATTCCGGGATGGATCTTCCTTGGGCCGTATGTGCCATATACAGTACCGAGTGGTTGAGCATGATGAGTGGAAAGTGTGAGACAGTTGGATTGAGTATTGTAAGAGTGCGAGTACATGATTCATCTCTTAGATACATGGCATTGGCATGCACCCATGACATACATGCATAAAGATGCATTTTTCCTCATGCTATACGGTATCACGTCATTCATGACTTATTATACGCATTAATATGTGGGAATAGAGAGGTATATTATACTTGTTATCTGGAAAGAAAATGAAACATTTTTATTAATTGTGGAAATGATATTTGAAAATATATAGTTTTCAAACTTACTCGTATTTTTGGCATTTTCGATAAAAGATTTGGGTTTTCACTGAGATACTTAAAAGCTTGACTATTTTCTGGAAACTCTTAACGAGCTGAGCACTTTTACTTCTAAGATACCTCTTTTATATACTTGCATTTATGCTATTATGAACTGTTGTGAGATCTTGGCATTGAACCCGACCTTGTATTAGCTCGTCACTGCTTTCAACCTAGGGTTAGCTTTGTTACTTACTGAGTAAATGGGGTCAGTTGTACTCATACTACACTTTTGTACCTTGCGTGCAGATGTTGGCTGTTGATGTTGCTGTGTTCGATGGGAGCTTGATTGAAGATGTACATGCATCCCAGTCGTGGATGCCCCTTGTTCGTGGTAGCTTTAGGTATATGAAGCTCTGTTTATGTACTTTTCAAACAAACTATGTATTTATTTCATTTCGGCTTTGTAAACTCTATTCTTAGAAGCTCATGATTTGTACTCCAGTCCTTTGGAAATGTATAGAATTCAGTAAATGACTTTCGTTTAATTGTCTTGTTAATATTATTGAAATTGAATAATTATTAGTTGGCTTACATAGCAGGTTGGGTTAGGTGCCATCACGACTAATGGATTTGGGGTCGTGACAAGTTGGTATCAAAGCTCTAGGTTCATAGGTTCTATACGTGATGAGCAAGTGTGTAGTAGAGTCTTGTGGATCGGTATGATGACGTCCATCACTATCTTCGAGAGGCTACAAGGAATTTAGGATATACTTCCCATCTTTCTTTCCTTATCGTGTGACATTGATTCAACTTGAAGTGTAACTCTTTGAATTCGTTCCACGTATCTGTATGCGCGCACATGAGCGCTCGATATCAGTTGTGCAACGCTAACTTGTGATTCCATGGATAAGGTACGAGATGTGATTTCAGTGTGTTGATGATGGGATAGTCTAGAGGACTTGAGGCCGGGTGGTGACTGTAGCTTGATCATAGAGGTTTCGATTGTGTGAACACGTGTTTTTGGACTTATACATCCGATAGTGTCCCTATGAATGGACTACGTTGCTCGATGAATGGCTGGATGGCTATGTGGTAAGTATGATGTGACTGCGAGATATGTTCAGATTGTTTGAATGCGATGTGAAGAGTTTAATTGAGATGTATCAAAGACTATTGGGTGTTTGATTTCTGTCTTGATTTGGCGTATGGCCTCGAGTTATGGGTGTGTTGAAGGACCTGTCATATTGTTTAGTTGTGGAGTGAAGTAGATTTTCATGTCATGTTATGCATCCAGACTCAGGAAGATTAAGTGATTGCATAATAATTATGATTGTGGAAGAGTATAAAGAGATGTCAGTTTGAGGTAAAGCAAGTGGGTTACCTCCGCAAGGTTGTCCCGAGGTTGTGTGGTCCCTATGATGTTTTGTAGAGAGTTATCTTTTACCAGTGAATGACATATGTTGCAAATTGAGTTTGGATTGCTTCTGGAAGTTGGCTTGACTATTTCAAGGGTGAATGCGAGATTTGCAGATAATTTGAAGTATTAGATGGTCTGTGTTACAGGAGCTCAGAAAGGATTTAGTTGAATCTCACTGCGGTATTGTGGCAGTAATAGAGTATGGGAATTATGAGTTATTGTGTGTTTTGATCTACGGATTTGAGCCAAGTGGGGGAGTCTGCTATTGATAAGTTGATTGCACGATTATGTGTTGTATTGGTTTCAGTTCGAGGTATACTGGTGAATCAGTTATGACTTGTAGAGGTGGAGATTGAGAATGACTCGAGTAATGGAAATTTCTGGATACAGGTTGTATTATACTCTATGGGTATATGTGAATCATTGAATGATTGAGTTGTTATTCGTAAATGATGTAGTGTGCATGGAGTAGGAATTTTCTTAATTGCTTAGGAGTGTGGGTTACTCCCTTTAGTGTTGGTGTGCTAATAGGGCACATGTCGTTCGGTCCATTGGGTCAATTTAATTGAGATTTGAGTAGAGCAGATGACTCTCGATAATGGTTCTAATGGATTCAAGATTTAAATGTAGCGATTTGGAATTCTCAAGATTGGTATATGGCTAGAAACTGAGAGTTACATTGGACGATGTCGAGACTTGTGGCATTTTTATATCATTAAGGATTATGTATTTCAGTATCAATAAGGTGAAGGAAACAGTTTTAGGTTCACATAAGGTCTCTTTAGAGTGGGTGTCGCGGTTGTGGTGATTCAGGGTGCTTAATAGGAAGTCAGCGGCTTATGAGCCATAAGGCATTGTGGTTTTATACTAAGGTCTTTTGTATGGTCAATTTTGGTTAGGGATCGTGGTGTTCTATCAAGGAGAAGTATCAATCTGAAGGCAATTCAGAAAGGACTTGGAGAAATAGGACAACTTAGTAATAGGTTGGATCAGCATAATAACGGGTATCATCGGTTCTTTGAGTACTTATGACGTGACTAGTCTCTACAGGCGTTTCGTATCAATGCTCTTGGGTTTTGGCGACCTGCGTGGCTGGGTTGAGTTAGAGAGATTCGGTTCTGATAACTTGGTTATGTGCAAATGGGTTTTCAAAGAGTTCTTAATGATTTCTACCACGGTTCGAGGGGTATATTTCCTACTGGCATGAGGAGCATGTGGTGTATAGTGAATTTCTCTCAGATGAAATCAAATAGAAGGTCCTTGGCTAACGGGGTATGTAGTTGTTTGTGACTTGGAGTGGTTTATGAAGTTCTTGTATTTATTATATAATGGCATGGTGGATGTGGTGTGTTGTGTGGGATTGATATTTGCATGTGCTAGGTCACAGTTCAGTTTTGAAGGGAAGGTCATAAAAAAATTCGTAGGCAGCATGGACAATTTCAGATGACTTGGTAAATGATATTACTATTTGGTATGGTTTGATGAGAGTATACCTTTCAGAAGGGACAATGTGTTTTGATGTATGGATACTTCACTGGTACTGCGACACTCCCCTGGTTGATCGACTTCTGATATTTGAATTTTGCTATGTGTCACGGAAGAATTTTAGAAGTATTTCCCATGGGAGGATCGTGTATGAGAGGTGTGTTAGACATTCTGGCGGTGGAGTTGGGATCAAATATGGTGATTCGTGTGTCCTATGGATTTGGAGACTGAGAGTCCTCAGGAGTGGATTTTTTCATGGTTATGGACTGTGAAGTCATGGCCGAAGCTAGCCAGATGATAGTATATGTTATGATTCAGTCATTGTGGGCTTTCAGAGGTTTATTTATCTATGTGTGGGTGCCCGGAGTTGATTTGGGGTTCCATTGGTGGGCCCAATTAGGATGTGTATTCTATACCGAGTCGAATTGGTTGGCTCCATAATGCTATTGTTGAAGGATGTGCCATTCGGTTGTTGCTGAGCTTATTCGTGTTCTGAAAATTTCTGTGAGTTACTTTTCTATGCTACGAGGAGTTGTGATTCGTTGGTTTTAGGCACACATGGTGCGATTCTATTGTGGCTTATATCGAAATTTGAGCGAGATGAGTAATTGGGCATTGCATGATTTAGGGCGTACTGGTTATGTTCTTTCGGGTTTTGTGTGACTTTGTGTCGTCTGATTCTCCGTGGTCATGGTAAGGCACTTTGGGTGCTTGATGTCGAATTTCGCGTGGTTATTGATTTTGAGCAGGGTGGCTCGAGGTATAAGGTATTTACCAACGTCTGGATGGAGTCGCGCATTGCAGCAGAGTGTGTTGAGGAATGAACCTTTGTGTTATAGTTGGGTGATGGTTCTAGTGTGTGTGATGGGTTCCTTGCATTGCGTGGTGGTGGTACTCGTTGAGCTAGCGGGACGGTTCTCTTGATTGAGTCACGGTTCGTGGCTTTGGGAAGTATTTGTGTTGCGTATTAGTATAGTAATTGGTATTTGATAAGATGAAGTCGTCGGATCTAGGATGGGTGCTATCGATTTTGATTATGGTATATTTGGAAGGATAATATCATAAGTCAACTTAGGAAATTGCCTATAGTCCTTGTTGAAGGAGAGAGAGCTCCACGGCTTGTGATTTGATGAATGGTTATAAGTTTCTGTGATGTTCTTTCATTATCGGCAGTGTACGAAGGTTTTAGAGTGAGATTTTGTTAGATATGAGGTTTATTACCGGGATTGGGTTGTTATGAGCAGTTACTGTGATCAGAGATTTTGCTAGGGGTATTTGAGTTATGTGGTATATACTGTAATGGTAGTCTAGGTTATGGTTGCTGTATGGTGCAGCTTGTTCAGACTTATACATCGTGTAGGTTGCGAGATTCAGACCTTATAAGAAATTCTGGATGTTGGAAAATTGTATTCTAAGGCTTATAGGCTAGGTTGAATTGAGAAATTTCAGTTACTTTGTGTTATCGGGCCTATATGGGATAGGGTGACGTGGGATCACCCCCGGGTATGTGCATGGTAAGGTTATACGACGGTTTGATGGTTTTGGGAACAACTTTTGGCACGTTCGAGGACGAATGTATGTTTAAGTGGGGGAGAATGTAACGGTCCGACCGGTCGTTTTGAGCATTTGCACTCCGCTCGATAATTTACGGGTATGAGTAGCTCTGTATGATGTATTATGACTTGTGTAAATCGTCGGTTTTGGTTTTCAGGTTGTACGGAATCGATTTGGAAGCTTTAAGTTGGAAGAGTTGACCAAGTTGAACTTTTTAGCATTTGATCTCGGATTGGAGTTTTGATGGTTCCGTTAGGTCCGGATGGAAATTTTGGACTCGGGCGTATGCCCGAATTTGCAATTGGATATTTCTAGAAAGACTCGTCACTAATTGGCAAATATTAGAATTTGAAGGTTTGGAAAACTTCATTAAATTTGATTTGGGGTGCGATTCATCGTTTCGATATTGTCATGCGTGATCTGAGGCCCCGATTAGGTACATTTTATTTATGGGACTTGCTGATATGTTCAGACCGGGTCCCGAGGGGCTCGGGTGAGTTTCAGATATGTTAGGGTTGTGTTGTGCTCGTTTTTTTATGTTTCGACGTCGTTCCTTCAAGCATAAATGATACTACATTAAGAAAATGAGCTCCAATTTTGTTCTTATTAAAATATTAGATCTGTATCGTAATTACAAAGCCATAGCAAAAAGAATCGTCGAATTTGGACATCGTATGAGGAGTTTATGGTCATTTTACTAAGAATTGAGTTGCCAGATTTTCAGATTAATTACGACATTGCCACTGATTTCGTATTTAAAAAATCTGAACTATTTTCATATATTGAAACCAACATATCTCCTTCAATATAAGGTCAAATGGAGTGATTCAAGAGCTTAACTTGACTATAATTTCACAAGGAATCCATTGACAGCATCAAAAGTGAGTTTAGAGATCTTTTGGAACAAGAAACAAGGCAGAACAGTGTTAAAACAAGAGTTTTATTCATTTAACATATTTTGAGTTGGGGAGCTCGGAATTGGGAAATTTTCGAGGCGATTTTCACCATATGAATTGAGATAAATGTTCTCTACTCGGTTTTAATTATATTTCATGAATCTATCTTCGATTTTAGCTATTGAATTATGGATTTGAAGAGGATAATTGGGGGTTTTGGCCTAAAGTTTCATAATATGAATTTTTGAGTTTTGAATACTGATTTGGAGTCGGGTTCGAGTGAAACTAGTATGGTTGAACTTGTAATTGAATGACTTGTCGGATTTTATGAGTTTTGTCGGGTTTTGTGGTGCGGGCCCGAATTGGGCTTTTGGGCCGATTTCGAGTTTTATTCAAGATTTGATTTTTTATGATCGGGATTGATTACTTTAGCATTGTTTGGTGTATTTGAATTGTTTTTGGTTAGTTTCGAGCCGTTCGGAGGTTGGAACGCGCGAGATGGCATCTTTGGAGCATCGATTGTCTTGCTCAACATTGGTATTGGCTCGTTCGAGGTAAGTAACTCTTCTAAACTTAGTGCTGAGGGTATGGAACCCCGCATTTCATGTTATGTGATTGGTATTGAGGTGACGCACATGATAGGTGACGGGCGTGTGGGCGTGAACCCTGTGAATTAGGACTCTTTTGTTTCCATGGCACTGTATAATGGCCCTCTTTTGTTGATATCTGTGTTTTCACCATGTGATAAAGTAAATGAGCTGTCAATCATGCTAGATATCATATTTAGGCTTTATGCCGATACGGTTGAGACCCAAAGTGGTCGTTTCTTGCTGTCATTTTACTGATTTCATTGATATTTCGTACTCAGTCACATTCATGCATTCATGTCATATCTCGGCCTCAATTGTCATTTATTGATACATCATATCATTGTTGTCGGGTTAGTTTCATGACATTGTGAGCCCGTGAGTGAGACTAGAGAGATTGATGATTGAGTGAGGGCGGGGACCTTTTTGTGAGGATATTGATACTATAGCACGTGAGTTGTCCGTGCAGCATGTGAGTTGTCCGTGCGGATCCAGATATTGATATTATAGCACGTGAGTTGTCCGTGCAGCACGTGAGTTATCCGTGGAGCACGTGCGTTGTCCGTGCGGATTGTGACGCTTGGGCTGTAAGAGCCTCTCCGGAGTCTGTACACCCCCAGTGAGCGTGGTTGATTATATTGAGGGATGGATCTTCCCTGGACATGGATCTTGTCTGAAGCACTTATATACCTGAAGATGGATCTTCTCCATGGGGCCGGATTGGCCTTTCCTCGGTACTGAGTGACTGATGGTCAGTGATGTAAATATTCTATGATGGATCTTCCCTGTCCGTATGTGCCATATACAGTACCGAGTAGTTGAGAATGATGAGTGAAAAGTGTGAGACAGTGAAATTGAGTACTCTGAGAGTGTGAGTACATGATTCATCTCTAAGATACATGGCATTGGCATACACCCATGACATACAGGCATAGAGATGCATTTTTCCTCATGTTATACGGTATCATGTCATTCATGACTTATTATACACATAATATGTGGGAATAGAGAGGTATATTATACTTGTTATCTGAAAAGAAAATGAAATATTTTTATTTATTGTGGAAAGGATATTTGAAAAATACCGTTTTAAACTTACTCGTATTTTTGGCGTTTCCGATAAAAGATTTGGGTTTTCACTGAGATACTCAAAATCTTGACCATTTTCTGGAAACTCTGAACGAGCTGAGCACTCTTACTTCTAAGATACCTCTTTTATATACTTGCGTTTATGCTATTATGAATTGTTGTGAGATCTTGGCATTGAACCCGACCTTGTATTAGCTCGTCACTGCTTTCAACCTAGGGTTAGCTTTGTTACTTACTGAGTACATGGGGTCAGTTGTACTCATACTACACTTCTGCACCTTGCGTGCAGATGTTGGCTGCTGATGTTGCTGTGTTCGATGGGAGCTGGATTGAAGATGTACATGCATCCCAGTTGTGGCTGCCCCTTGTTCGTGGTAGCTTTAGGTCTATGAAGCTCTGTTTATGTACTTTTCAAACAAACTATGTATTTATTTCATTTCGGCTTTGTAAACTCTATTCTTAGAAGCTCATGATTTGTACTCCAGTCCTTGGGAAATGTATAGAATTCAGTAAATGACTTTCGTTTAATTGTCTTGTTAATATTATTGAAATTGGATAATTATTAATTGGCTTACCTAGCAGGTTGAGTTAGGTGCCATCACGACTAGTGGATTTGGGGTCATGACACATTTATACTTCAACATACACACATCAGTAGTTTTGCCTCAACACACCTTTGATTCCTTCCCTTCCACAAAGTCCAGCATATTGAAACATTTTTAGCCACACTATTTTATTTTTTCCTGAATCATTCCCTCTTAACTGAGTTTTGAGCTGAAATTGGAACAAGTCTAAGAAGTTTTTATACTGGTGGACATTTTGCAATGATTGTGTTAAAAATATCTCAATGAGAACATTCACAATCCTTTGATACTCAATGACTCCCTCGGGAAGGGTGTGAAAGCTAGCACCACAAAGCAGACCATTAAGCATTAACTGGTATCGAAGATTTCATGCCAAACTCAACTAATCAATTTAGGATTAAGTATAGTAGTTCTTGTATTTTTAGTGCCAAAAACTTTCCAATTCTCTCCGTCCAAATTGCCTTATTATCATATGTAACGACCCGACCAGTTGTTTGGAGCTCTAGCGTGTTGTTCAACGGTTTGAGGCCTTGAGTAGCTTCACTTCATATTTTATGACTTGTACGCATAGTCGGAATCAAATTTCGGGGAGTTCAAAGTTGATTCGGATGGAAAATTCTAATTTCGGAAGCTTTAAGCTGGAAGAATTGACTAAGGTTTGACTTCTAAGTAATCGACCTCAGAATCGGGATTTAAAAGTTCCAATAGGTTTTTATGGTGACTTTGGACTTGGGCGTGTGTTCAAGTTGAGTATTGGGTGGTCTAGGAGCATTTCGACACTTATTATGGAAAGCTGCATTTTGAAGGTTTAGAATTTCATAAGTTTAGCTTGAAGTGAATTTTAATGTTATCGATGTCCATTTGAGGTTCCAAGCCTTGGAATAGGTTCGTATCGTGATTTATGACTTGTACGCAAATTTTGGCGACATTTCATAATGTTTAAGTATGAATTGGACATGTTCGCCGATGTTTGAATGTTTGAAAGTTTAAAGAAGGTTTCGATCGTCGATTCATAGTTTTAATGTTGTTTGGTGTGATTTTAATCCCCGAGTAAGTTTGTATAAGGTATTGGTACTTATTGGTGTGATTGGATGGGGTCCAGGGGGCATCGGGTGTGTTTCAGGATGATTTCAAACCAAATTTGGATGATTTGTTGCTGCTGGTGTGCTGGTGTGTTTCGCGATCGCGAAGATTGTCCCGCGATCACGAAGAAAGAAACAGGAGGGGACAACTGAGTGCCCTGCGTGAATATAAAGATGGGTCTACGAACGTGTAGGTTGGCCTGGCAGTGCTTCACGAACGCGAAGGCCCAATCGTGATCGCGACGAGGAAATGGAGGAAACGAGGCAGGAGGCCTTTGGCCTACGCGAACACGACATGACAATCTCGAACGCAAAGGGTCGAGGTAGTGATGCATCGCAAACGCGATGTCCAGGCCACGAACGCGAAGAAGGTTTTTGGGCAGTGGAATTTTTTGGCCTTCGCGATCGCGAGGCGTTTTCCGCGATCGCGAAGAAGGGAATTCTGGGTAGAATTGTTTTAAATCGGGGGTTTGGGTCATTTTCACCTCATTTATTCCATGGGAGCCGACTTTGGGGTGATTTTGGAGCGCCATTTCCATCATCAACCTCGAGCTAAGTGATTTCTACGCAATGTGAGTTAAATACACGTCTTATATATGGATTTAAACATGGAAATTAGTAAAAAATATGAAATTTTGGTAAAAAACCTCGATATCATGTTTTTGGATTTTGATTAGGAAATTGGACATGGAATTTAGGATAAATTATATATTTGAGTTCATGGCATTATGGGTAAAGTTTATCTTCAAAAAGTTTCGGAATCCGGGCACGTGGGCCCGAGGGTTGATTTTATTGACTTTTCGAGCGGAGTTGGGAATTGTTATAAATTGATTAATTATAAGCATTGGGGTATATTTTGATTGCTTTGCACATTGTTTGACTAGTTTCGGATCGTTTGAATTTGAATTGAAGAGTTACAGAGGCATTGGAGTCGGCTATGGAACTTCGGAGTGAAATAAGTCTCCTGTCTAACCCTATAAGGGGAAATTTGCCCCGTAGGTGTTATATTCTTATGTGCTACATATTGTGGGAGCTACACACGTATGTGCGTATGCTAGAATTCCTGATTATGTCGGGGTAGACTTAGGTTCGCGCCATGCTATAATTGTACTATTTGAGTTATCTTTGCTCGTTTAATACCTCATTTCGCGTTACGACTTGAGAGTAGACTTGCATAGGGTGATATACTCGCTATTGTAGAGATGTGACGAGCTACTTGATAATCCGCGGAATAATTTGCGCTTCCCTTATGAATTCCTCTCGCGTTGTGCGTTTTCATCGCAAAGCTTTCCTTAAAGTTCATAACTCAGACGTTTATTCGCGATTGGGGTCAAGGACCTGTTAAAGCTTCTTATTATAATGGGATCGGGCCGTTCGCCTCAGCAGGATTTTGTACCACACTCTTATGGGAGCGAGTTGTTCTCCTCTACAATATAATAGATGCATCTATGGTTCATGTCGCTCGACCCTTAGCAATGTACACATTATTATAGTCGTTCGCCTCGGTAGTATCATATTTCTTATGGGATCGGGCCATACGACCTCGTCATAATCATGCGTTATATCGCTAGCAGTCCGAATATTTACAAGATTATTCCTCCATTGATGCCTTGCATTTTATATGGTATTTCTTATTCATTTGATGTTGGCACTTGATATTTTTCGAGCTGTTGAGATTGCAAACGAGATTGAGAAGTTTATATCGTTAAAAGAAATTTTGAAAGATTATGTGGTTACCTTTTCATCCCACTATTATTGTTGTGATTCATATTTGTTTAGGATTTAGCATACTGCTTTATTAGACCTCTAGTAAGTGTCGGTGTCAATCGCTCGTCATTACTTCTCTAGGGTTAGATTAGATACTTACTGGGTACACGTTGATTTACGTACTCATGCTACACTTTTGCACTAAATGTGTAGGATCTGACAGGTTCATTTGGTGGTCATCTGGGTGCGTAGGCGCAACTGCTTAGGAGATTTTGTGGTAAGCTGCATTCCAAGCTACGTATCGCAGCCCACATAGTCTCTATCGTACTATTTACTTTATCATGTCTTATTTGCATTCCACACAGTGTTGTATTATTATTATACTCCTTAGTAAATGCTCATGCACTTGTGACACCGAGTTTTGGAATGTTCTAGTATTTGTTTATGGTTTGCTTAACCTCGATACACATTTACTTGTATAATATTTTAATTGTATTGCTCTATGACTTCAATGCATTTACGTCTCCACCTAACAAGTTTCATGTTTTTAAAAATAATAAAATGAATAACTAAGTTTTTAGTTCCCCGTTGGCTTGCCTAACGACGACGTTGGGCGCCATCACGACCTATAGTGGGTTTTGGGTCGTGACAGCTTGGTATCAGAGCTCTTGGTTCACTTGGGTCTCACGAGTCATGAGCAAGTCTAGTAGAGTATTGCAGATTGGTACATAGACGTTTGTACTTATCTTCGAAAGGCTACAGGGTTGTTAGGAGCACTTCCCTTCTTGATTCCTCTTTGTGCGATTTGATTCCATTATATCTTATGCCTTCATTTCCTTTCTATTCAATCTTATGCGATGTGAAGTGCTTTTATCAATTGGGCATCGAGGAGTTGTAGTGGTACTACAGATGTGTGCAAGATGTTTCTCCCTGCGTATTCGGTCATGCTATTATCGTCGCCTTGCGAAAGGGTGGTCCGTCGTTTCAACGTAGTATATATATTTCCTATGGTTTCGAGGCTATGCACAATTTATTATGATGTTCATGCGTTATCGCACAGTGTTGGTGTAATGGTAGGGTGCTTGTTTATGTGTCGAGACAGTGAATGACTTGAAAGGAGGATTTCTCAGTGCACGGTGTAGAGGTTCGACATTTAATTCTAGCAGAGGAAAGGCAATCAAACTATGGATGTTCAGGCTTTGGTTGATAGAGTAATGAGGCTTGATATTTTTTAGCGTGGGGGAAATTCTCATTTGTGACGTGGTTTCGTCGTCCTTGTTTGAACTCATTAAGGTTTGCCGGTGTTATGGTCTTCTTTGATTTTCCTTCAGGGAAAGCTGTTGTCAAATAGTGCCTAAGAAGCAGTTGTTAGAGATGGCGGTGTGTAGCGGTTTCAGAATCGAATCAACATTTTTAATGATGTGGCTCGAGAAAAATGATCTTGGAGGAGGCTTAGAGTTGGTAGAAATTTATTAGTTTAGGTTCTACAGAGATGGATTTTGATTTGAGGCAGCATTTGGGTAGCGAAGGATGAGGAAGGACATGGTGGGAGGTGTCTCGCAGTGGTTGGATTGCTAGCAAGTCAAGTATGAAAAGCAGAGGTCGAGAAGTTTCTTAAAGCAGATGGTTTAACCGAAGTGGGAGTGGTAGAGTAGCATATGGATTCTCTGGCAGGATAGCCACATGCCTTGAGAAGTTTAGAGCGATTTAGGAATCATGGTGGAAAGTGACTAGGTCTACGGATTTTATTTGGGATGGTGGCTACTGTACTGCGGAAGATTGAATATGGCAGAGAGGAGTTTTCTTGAAATGAAGAGGGAATGTATTGTGGGACTTTCAGTTGATGTCTATAGGGAATGAACTGACTTTTACAGCTGGTGGGCGAGCATGGGCTTATGAGGGTTTACTGATTTTGTGGTAGTTGTACCCAGTGCAGCGTTGTTGGAAGATGTCAATATGGAATTCCACGAGTGGGCTATCTCCTGTGAGCAGGTCAGCGGTTGCGAGATTTCTGATGAAGCTTCTACGAGGAGTTCTACCTACCACCTTGTGGGAGATCGAATAAGCAATTATGACTGATAATTCAGGATGTTTTATGAAAATTTTAACAAGAGATATCAAGAAATTTAGAGGGTTAACGGTGCGAGATCATGGTGATTGAGAAAGAGGAATCTTTGTGGATCTACATTATGTGATGGTAGCTTAAAGCTAAGTAGGGTAGCCCGCCGTCTACGATTGGATCGCATGGTTTTCTGCTTGTGCGATTTCTGGTTATCGGTGCATTGGTGGATCATTTATGACTAAGAAAAGAGAATATCAAGGGTAATTCGAGCAAAGAACTTGATTAATGTGTTCTATATTTCAGCTTATCGATCCATGTGTAGGTTTTGGGAAGACTCGGAGTTTATTCTTCTTGTGGAAGTGATGTAGAAGGAAAATAATTCATCCGATTGCTTCTTTGATAAAGTGTTCATGTGCTAACAAAGCGTTGGAGTTTGGTTGTATTCGACACTAGGCCAGAGTGGGTGACTCTCAACAATAGTTCTAGTGGGTTCAAGAATTAAAACGGAATGTCTAAGGATTTCAGGTCCATTGTATGGTTAAGGATCGAGTTTCTGTAGTGGGTTATAAAAGGGACTTGGAGTGTTTCTATGTTATCATCGGGTCTGCGGTGCAATATTGGAGAAATGGGAGAAATAGCTTCGGATTCACGGAAAGTCTTGCAGAATGGGTGTACCAATTGGAGATGCTATTGTGCGCTTGAAGAGGGTATGAGATGGTTCATGGGTATTGACACGATGTGGTATCATGAATTTGGGTCACTCGGGATGAGTATTGTTGGGTTACATTATGTTTTGAATGAAGCTATTGTTATTTCTAAGGCAAGTCGAGAGTAAATTGGAAGAAGTTGGGTCGGTTAGTAATGTTTTGAATAAGCATGATTGTGGCAATGATTAGTTCCTTCAGTGTGCTAAGTTATACGGGTGGTTTGTAGTTGTACGTGCGGGCTTGATAACCACCATAATTTGATTGATTTGGGAGGTACTTGATACATTTGGCCTTGTTGTGTAAATGGATTCTGGAAGAGTTATGACGGTTTAGACCACGACTTGAGGTTTGTATTTTCTACGGTTATGGAATTCACTTGCGTGGTGCAATGGTTCTTCTGAAATGAGTTAAATGAAAGGTTTCTAGTCGAAGAAGTGTTATTCTACTAGTAGTTCAGGGGTTGTGATGAATTCTTATACTCTCACATTGCGGCATGATAGGGGTAGTGAGCGACATGGGAATTGGATGTTGAGGATCAAGGTTGCGGCGCGGTGTTGATAAGAATGTCACGTGCTCGGATGAACAGGGAAGAATTCAGATGTTCATAGTAAGCTGGCATTTTCTTTAGTGTCACCTGAGAAAGGTGTCCTGTGTAAGAGGCTTTGCGTATTGATTTGCGAATTCTTGATTTGCTTTACAAAATTAGTACGGTTGGTGGTATGGATGTGCAGACTTTGATACCTGGTGCTGAAGGTCGTAGGAGCGTATCCACGGGTAGATTTGTATAAGTGTGACATGTTAGCCACTTGATTGTTAAGGATTGAAACCAAGTGCGGAGATTCCGGTACTATCGCTAATGTGAGAGTTTACGCCTGAAAGGTGATCTAGTCATTTGGTTGTGGATTGTGGGAGTTTGGTTCGGATTGGACGTCTGCTTGTGTGTGCCATGAATAGGTCCATTGTGGATCCTTGAAAAGTTGTTGCCCCAGTATAGTATAATAAGAATCGGCTTGAGGTCCATTGGTGGGTCTAATGTGAATATGTGCTCTACGTCAGATCAGATGTGTTCATTCGTCAAAGCATCACGTACGAAGGAGTCTTCGGACATTGGATATTATGCTCGTCGTCAGCTATTCCATGTAATACTCTATTGTGTTATGTGGGTTGTGAGAAGACTTAATCATTCGCACATGTGTTGTGATCCCGTATAGCTTGTGATGTTATATGAGCAAGATGGATCTCGAGATGCATACCATTTATTACACCTTAGTTGTGCTTGGGTTATTGTAGCGTATGGCGCTATTCGTCTCCCCAGGGTTGTATTATGCACTTGGTGTGCTTGTGGTTGATATACGGGCATTTCGTAAGTATAAGCACTACAACTTGATGGGTGTTTCCTTATTGATTGTTATGTGTGGATCGGGTGGCACGCCACCACGGGTATATTGTTTGGATCGGGTGGCACGCCGCCACGAGTATATATATTGGTTGGATCGGTTGGCACACCGCCACAGGTATGTTGTGTGGATCGGGTTGCACGCCATAACAATTTTATATTTGGATCGGGTTGCACACTTCGATAGCGAGATGTTAAGTACGGTTCCTTATATTTATTTTGTGTGTCTTGTTTTTCATCTCTGAGAAAGGTTCATAGCAGTTGTTGGTCGTTTAATTCGTTACACGGGCTGGATGGTTCTTTGCCAGAGTTCGTTCTTCCTTATGGGTCATATTCGATTTTTATCGTGTTGGCACTTTGATGGCGTCGTATGAGATTTTAGACGTTGTTTGAGGTAGTTTATGGCACGAGCAGCTTGTACTGGATGAGACGAGGTTATTGGGCCTGAGTGCGATCGGATTTATGTAGGGTATATTAAAGAGATATATCGTCGTTCAGTTCAGAATGAGGTAATAGTTCTTGTCAAGTGGGGAGACTGCATGATTTATTGATTTGGCAGGTGGTTATGAGTTTCTACACATCTCTTTCATTATGGCAGTTTTGGAACACGACTTACATGTGTTATGAGGCGTAATGCGGGCATCGGATTCATGAAATTGTAGCTATTGTTGTCGGAGGATGTTTTGGTACAGTGTGTAGTGATTGATGCTGTGTTCGTATCTTAGAATCGGGTATCATGGAGAATTCTGAATGTTTGAATCTGGTTCTAAGGCTTGTTGGCTAAGAAAAAAAAGGAAGGATCTTCAGCCTAGCTCAAGCTAATGTGCTCACATGGGTTGTGGTGGCACAGGTAGGTGCACGAGGTGTTAAACAATGATTTTGGACAAATCCGGAACAGTCTTGGCATGTTCGAGGACAAACGTATGTTTAAGTGGGTGTCACGACCCAACTTCCGTTGGGTATCGTGATGGCACCAAGTCTTAGGGACTAGGTAAGCCTAACAGATACAGAATAACAACCATAATAAAAGGAAACTAATAGTCTCAATATAGAATCTTGAAAGAATTTACAAATTTTTCCAAAAACTGGTAATACAAGTCATAAGCTCTACGAATCTTCTACAACTTCTAAAAACAACTGTTTGGGAATAAATACAACAGATGAATAGAAACAGAAGGTGACTCTGAAGCCTGCGAACAAAACAACAGGTTACCTTGAGTCTCTTCGGCAATCATCCGCGCAGCTACTAACAACCAAAACCTGGATCTGTGCAAACAAAAATGCACAGAAGTGTAGTATGAGCACACCACAGCTGCCCAGTAAGTATCAAGACTAACCTCGGTGGAGTAGTGACGAGGACTAGTCAAGACACCACTAGTCTACAAAATAACTGACATGAATATAGAAATAACCGAACACTACATCTATCTGAGGCTTCACGAAATAATTTACAACAACGACGATATAATGCGGAAGGAAATTTCAGAAATTAACCAACGAAACATTATAAAAATACACAAAAAGATGGACAGCAAAACAAACCATACCGGAAGAAAACACAACGCAATAGAGAACACCAATAACTCAACTCTGCGTCTGTTTGTTCACATCGGGCCTTCGCCATTAAAATTCATAAACTGGTGGAAACTTTTAAACACCGGTTCATATGAAACTTTGCAAATATACTCATTTTAGTATAGAAGGCTCTCCTTTGAAAACATATTTTCTCCAAATGTATATATAAGTATATTTAATAGAGTGGAATACCAAAAATATAGTTTCTTTCAAAATACGAAATTTCCAACGATGTTTTCCCAATAAATGACTTCCAAATATCTTTTTTTTGCAAGACGAATGCTTTTCAAATATACATTCGATGTAAAAGTCATTCAAATATAATCATTTCGAAACCATTACTTTTTCAATAATACTTTTCAATAAAATCTCGTAATCATAATCCCCTCAAGATAAATCTATCGGAACTCAGTCCGTAACTCAAAACTTGCCATACAGTACATGAGAGGCATCGAGTCTTGTCAATAAATGTAGTAAGATCAGTATGAATATCCAAATTAAAACAACAAAATATTAACTCTTGAACAAGTGCAGTAAATATCAAATAGGAACAACGGAAATAATAATGCAAAGACAAGTGCACGACATCACCCTTCGTGCTTTTACTCTCATCCTCACAATAAATAAATAGAAACGGCACGACATGTCCCCTCATGCTAAAATATCATAAACATGGCATGGAATGTCCCCACATGCTAAAATAACATAAACATGGCACAGAATGTCCCCTCGTGCTAAAATAACATAAACATAGCACAGAATGTCCCCTCGTGCTAAAATAACATAAACATGGCACGGAATGTCCTCTCGTGCTAAAATAACATAAACATGGCACGAAATGTCCCCTCGTGCTAAAATAACATAAACATGGCACATAATGTCCCCTTGTGCTAAAATAACATAAACATGGCACAGAATGTCCCCTCATGCTAAAATAACATAAACATGGCACGGAATGTCCCCTCGTGCTAAAATAACATAAACATGGCAAGGAATGTCCCCTCGTGCTAAAATAACATAAACATGGCACGGAATGTCCCCTCGTGCAAAAATAACATAAACAACAATTGACAAGGAAAATCAACAATAAGAACCATAAATCACAACATCCCGGCAAGGGAGTCAACAATGCAAACAATATCATTAACAACATAAACAATAATAGAAACCATACCATCCCGGCAAGGGAGTCAACAATGAAAGCAACATCACCCCGGCAAGGAAAACAACTATAACCAATCTCGCCTAAACAATTAATTTTACGGAATAAACTTAGCTTAAACAAAGGCCCAGTAATAGGCAACAACAAGGAAAACATCAACAACATAAATGTTTATCAACTAGACCCAAGTAGCACATAAGGAGAAAAATCATATAAATCATAATGTAAGACTCAAGGGCATGTTTGACACCAACGAACGGATGTTCTAACTACGGCTAAACGACTAATAAACTAGATAACACTAATATAGTCAATTTGGCAGTTTTAGGAAGCAAATATAGCATGAAGATAAGAGCAGTAAAATATTCAGTTAAGTCAATTAAGATCAAATAGCCAATGAAGGAGTCCAAAAGCAAGTAATTATAATTAAGCAGGAAAGGATGAGATTAACAACCAAGGATTCAAATGTAACAATTTCAATTCATACCCAGGTAACATAAGATCCTACAAATACCTAAAGGCCAAACTACTAGCAAATAAGTCAAAGTACGTACTGGTCACCTCGCGTACACGGACTACAATCAACAAAGAAGACTCAATCCTAAGGGTTAGTTTTCTCACACAAGGTTGGGCAAGATACTTACCTCAAAGACGACAACCCGGTACTCAAAAATGGACTTCTCAGGCGAAAAGACCTCTGGACGGCTCAAAATCCACTAAAAAAACTTCAAAATACACAATAAACGTATAAGAAACTATTCTGAATAATAAAGTTTCAATCTTTACAAAATTATAAAAATCGACCCAAAAGTCGACCCCCGGGCCCGCACCTCGGAACCCGACAAATTTTACAAATTCTGATTACCCATTCCGATACAAGTTCACCCATACTAAATTTATCCAATTCCGATAACACTTGGTCTTTCAAATCATGATTTTACATTTTAGAAGTTTTCTTTCAAAACCCACAATTCCCTCAACCCAAAACACAAATTAAATGATAAAAATAAGAACTAATTCATGAAATATAATTAATTATAGTGGAAGAACACTTACCCCTTAGATTTGTGTGAAAAACCCTCAAAGAATCGCCCAAAATCGAGTTCTAGAAGTCAAAATATGTCAAAAATGGTGAAACCCCGATTTTTGGTAAACTTATATTCTGCCCAGGCGTGTAATGAATCGTGATCGCAGAATATGGTTTGCGATCGCGAAGAGGAAAGGGAAAAACTGCCCAGGTACCTTTTTGTTCAATGCGATCGTGGGCCAATTATTGCGATCACATAGAAGAATAAATGGCCACTGCCAAAATAGCATTGTGCGATCGCGATTGTGAAGATGCGATCGCGAAGAAGAGGAAAATATACTTCCGTGATCGCGAACGTGTGTATGCGATCGCATAGAGTAAAGTCTACAAGTTGTGCGATCACGAAGTAGACAATGCGATCGCGATTAAGAAAAATTGGGCTGCCTAAAGAGACACTATGCGCTCGCGAATACTCCTATGCGATCACATAGAAGGAAACCAGAAGGCAAATTTCAGCTGTTCAAAAATAAGGAAAATGGACCCGACACCTTTCCGAAACACACCCGAGGCTCCTGGGACCCCATCTAAATGCACGAACAAGTCTTATAACCTAACACGTACTCGCTCGAGGTTTCAAACCACATGAAACAACACTAAAATGATGAATTAAACCAAAAATCAATGAAATTCCTCAAAACTTCTTTAAACATTAAATTTTGCATTTACGGTCTGAATCACATCTAATGAAGTCTGTTTCTTACCAAACCTCACAGATATGGCACAAATATTATGTCGAACCTGTACCGGGCTCCGGAATCATAATACGGGCCCGATACCACATGTTTCACATATAATTTCATTTTCAAAAACCTCTTTTATTTTCAGAAAACAATTTCTTTTAAAAAATTCATTTCTCGGACTTGGGACCTCGGAATTCGATTCCGGGCATACGCCCAAGTCCCATATTTTCCTACGGACCTTCCGGGACCGTCAAATCATGGGTCCGGGTCCATTTATCAAAAACATTGACCGAAGTCAACTTTATTCAAATTTCTAATACAAAATATCGTTTTTATCAGTTTTTCACATAAAGGCTTCCCGGCTACACGCCCGGGCTGCGCATGCAAATCGAAGTGAGATAGAAGGAGGTTTCACGACTTCGAAACACATAATTAGCTAGAAATATACGGGATGTCCTTTTGCGTCATCACGGTGGGGGAGAATGTAACGACTCGACCAATCATTTTGAGCTCTAGCGCGTCATTCGGTGGTTTGAGGCCTTGAGTTTCTTCACTTCCTGCTTTATGACTTGTACGCGTAGTCGGAATCAAATTTCGGGAGGTTCAGAGTTGATTCAGATGGAAAATTCTAATTTTAGAAGCTTTAAGTTGGAAGAATTGACTAAAGTTTGACTTCTGAGTAAACAAACTCGAAATCAGGATCTGAAGGTTCTAATAGGTTCATATGATGCTTTCAAACTTGGGTGTGTGTTCAGGTTGAGTATCGGGTGATCCGTGAGCATTTTAGTGCTTATTATGGAAAGTTGGCATTTTGAAGGTTTTAGGATTTCATAAGTTTGGTTTGAAGTGGATTTTGATGTTATCGATGCTCGGAGGTTTCAAACCTTGTAATAGGTTCGTATTTTGATTTGTGACTTGCACACAAAATTTGGCGCCATTCCAGAATGTTTAAGTATGAATCGGACGCATTCTTCGAAGTTTGAATGTTTGAAATTTTAAAGAAGGTTTCGATCGTTGATTCGTAGTTTTAATGTTGTTTGGTGTGATTTGAGGCCTCAAGTAAGTTTGTATAAGGTATTGAGACTTATTGGTATGATTGGACGAGGTCCCGAGGGCCTCGGGTTTGTTTTGGGATGGTTTTGCACCAAGTTTGGATGATTTGTTGCTGCTGGTGTGTTTCGCGATCGCAAAGATTGTCTCGCGATTGTGAAGAAGGAAATTGGAGGGGCAACTGTTTGTCCTACGCGAACGCACAGGTTGGCCTGGTAGTGCTTCGCGAACGCGAAGGCCCAACTGCGATCGCGATGAAGAAATGGAGGAAATGGGGCAAGAGGCCTTTGGCCTACGCGAATGCGGCATGAAATTGCGAACGTAATATCCAGGCCGCGAATGCGAAGAAGGTTTTTGGGCAGTGGCATTTTTTGGCCTTCGCGATCGCGAGGCATTTTCCGCGATCGCAAAGAAGGGAATTCTGGGCACTTATTTTGAGTTGGGGGTTTGGCTAATTTTTACCTCATTTCTTCCATGGGAGCCGACTTTGGGGTGATTTTGGAGCGCCATTTCCATCATCAATCTTGAGGTAAGTTATTTCTACGCATTGTGAGTTAAATACATGGCTTATATATGGATTTAAACATGGAAATTAGTAAAAATTGTGGAATTTTGGTAGAAAACCTCGAAATAGTATTTTTGGATTTTGACCAGAAGATTGGACATGAAATTTAGGATAAATTATATATTTGAGTTCATAGCATTATGGGTAAAGTTTATCTTCAAAAAATTTCGGAATCCGGATACGTGGGCCTGAGGGCATGAGGGTTGACTTTATTGACTTTTCAAGCGGAGTTGAGAATTGTTATAAATTGATAGTTATAAGCATTGGAGTATATTTTGATTGCTTTGCACATTGTTTGACTAGTTTCGGATCGTTTGGATTTGAATTGAAGAATTAGAGAGGCATTGGAGCTGGTTATGGAACTTCAGAGTGAAGTAAGTCTCCTGTCTAACCCTGTGAGGGGAAATTTACCCCGAAGGTGTTATATTCTTATGTCCTACATGTTGTGGGAGCTACGCACGTAAGAGTTGACGAGTTTCCATGCGTATGCTAGAATTCCTGATTATGTCCGGGTAGACTTAGGTTCATGCCATGCTATAATTATACTATTTGAGTTTTCTTTGCTCGTGTAATTCCTTATTTCGCGTTACGACTTGAGACTAGATTTGCATAGGGTGATAGACTCGCAATTGTAGAGATGTGACGAGCTACTTGATAATCCGCGAAATAATTTGTGCTTCCCTTATGAATTCCTCATGCCACTACTCAAAAATCAGGTTTTAGCTATAGACAAATTCTGTAGCTAAACAGAAAAATCTATCGCTAATCTCATTTAGCGACAGATTAGGAATGGATTATCAAGAAATTCTTCTAGCTACGAGCTTTTTAACGATAGAATAGCGATGACGTTCGTAGCTAATTCTAGTTTTTTTTGTAGTTGTGCGTTTTCATCACAAAGCTTTCCTTAAAGCTCATAACTCACACGTTTATTTGTGAGAGGGGTCAAGGATCCGTTAAATCTTCTAATTCTAGTGGGATCATGCCGTTCGGCTCGGCAGGATTTTGTACCACACTCTTATGGGAGCAGGTCGTTCGCCTCCATAATATAATAGATGCATCTATGGTTCGTGCTGCTCGACCCTCGACAATGTACACATTATTATGGGATCAGACCGTTCACCTTGACAGTATCATATTTCTTATCAGGCCGTACAACCTCGGCATAATTGTGCATTATATCTAACAGTCCAAATATTCACGAGATTATCCTCCATTGATGCCTTGCATTTTATGTTGTATTTCTTATTCATTTGATATTGACACTTGATATTTTCCTATCCGTTGAGATAGGAAACGAGATTGAGAAGTTTATATCGTTAAAAGAAATTATGAAAGATTATGCTGGTTATCGTTTCATCTCACTATTACTATTGTGCTTTATATCTGTTTAGGATTTAGCATACTGCTTTATTGGACCTCTAGTAAGTGTCGGTGTCGACCCCTCGTCACTACTTCTCCGGGGTTAGGCTAGATACTTACTGGGTACACGTTGATTTACATACTCATGCTACACTTCTGCACTAAATGTGCAGGATCTGAGAGGTTCATTTGGTGGTCATCTGGGCGCGTAGGCGTAGTTGCTGAGGAGACTTTATGGTAAGCTGCATTCCAGACTACGTATCGCAGCCCACAGAGTCTCCATTGTACTATTTACTTTATCCTGTCTTATTTACATTTCGGACATATGTTGAAATATTATTGTGCTCTTTAGTAAATGCTCATGCACTCGTGACACTAGGTTTTGGGATGTTCTAAGATTTGTTTATGACTTGCTTAACTTCGATACAGTTTTACTTGTATAATATTTAAATTGTATGGTCCTACGACTTTAACGCATTTGTGTCTCCACCTAACAAGTTTCATTATTTTATAAATAATAAAATGAATAACTAAGTTGTTAGTTCACCGTTAGCTTATCTAACGGCGATGTTGGGCGCCATCACAACCTATAGTGAGTTTTGGGTCGTGACATCATAAATCTAAATACTATTTGCTGCAGAAGATTCTTTCTTTCTTGTTTTATTGTCTGTTTTGTTTTTGCTTTAAATGGGCAATCATTTAAACTATATACTCCTCATGCTGCATCCCCCCTCGTAAACATACACAGTTTTCTTCCCATTCCCTGTATACTACATAGAAAACCTAAAGAAATAGGAATAAGTATGTGTTTGGATATCTCAAGTTTAGAATTTCCCATCGTCTATGCAGAGTTAAATGCTTTCGGGTTGCAATTTATCACAACTTGAATTGTTGCACTACTCAGGTTGCACAGATGCAACCACAAAGGATGACAAAAGAGCACAAGCCTTCCAAGATACAAGAGAAGGAACGATTAGAATTCTGAGCTCTCAGACCACACATGTATCAGAAGGTATATACATGTATACATGCCACTTTTGCGGGTCCTATTGTTGATTCAAATGGTTACTTGTAGAACATATCTCAGCTCTGTAGACTTCAACTACCAATTATATCGAGCATGTATCATTTGAAAAGGAAAAAAATTACAGTAGATAACTATTTCTCAGTAAAGAAATTTTTGAAAATCTAGCTCAAGATATTATTAACAAGAACAATCGACGTTATTAGCCCAAAGACAAAATCTCTTTACAGGAAATTGGTTTTATAATATTAAGGTTTACCTCCTTCTATGAAATGCTTGAAGCTTCAAAGCTCTACTGTAGTAGTACGTCATTCCTCTGAATGAAAAGAATATACAGTAACGATAAACAAGCAATAGGAAACTGTTAAGCCAAAAAGAATATTATATATAAGAAAAAGTCTAAAATCACTCACTACTGGAAATTGGAGCTATGACAACCTTTTTTATTGCCACGGATCAGTAATCGTTGTTATAGATGGTGTATTGTTACAGTTTTTAACCGTTACAAATAATTGTTGGAATTACCGGGACACTTAGCAACTGAACCGTTGCAATAACTTTAAAATCGTTCCGATAGAGGTATATATGGCAACGATTTGTTCAATCGTAGAAATAAATATATCTCTGGTAAAGGTTGGATAAATTGTTACGGTCATTTAATTCCCTCCTTATTTTTCGCCCAAATTTTTTATACCCGCTAAAATGAGGGGGGCCCACAATCTGATTTTTATTTTATTTTTTAGTTTTTATATATAGTAAAATATACCAAATATATGTAAATCTCTAAATTCATTCTCCTCAGAAAAATCGACTTTCACATTGAAAATTATGAGGCTCCTCCATAGTTTCATCGGAAATTTTGAGAAGATCGATCGACTTTCACATTCTCTTCCGAAAAAATGACAGTCTTAGGATCCTCCATAATCGACAGTCTCCTCTGTTCCGACGATTGAAAATCTCCTCCAGGCTCAATAACTCCTCCATAATCGGCCGCACCGGAGGCGGCGTGCTAATCCTTTAGAGTTTCTCCAAATCTGAATCAGTAAATATATTCTTAGTAGCTTTTTAAATTTATTTTTGTTTGAATTTCTGGGTTGGTTTTTTTAATTTGTTTTTGTTTAAATTTTTAGATTGAAGGCTTAAATTTCTGGTTTTTGTTTAAAATTCTGGGTTGGTAATCGTGAAGAGATAATAAAAGTCATCATGAAATCTGAGAACACTGTTGGAAATTTCTACTGCAACTGAAGAATGTTTAGCTACACCAGAGTGTGGCCAAAGCAATGGTATTGCTAAGATTTCCGCCAATTGAGTGTTTGAAAGAAGTGATTGGAACTCAGTTGTGCATCTTTGCACTGCAATAGATAGCAAGCGCGACAGTTAATTAGTCATTCATGCGATTACATATTATTTTGTTATGCGAAGTTCTATTTAGTATTACTTCACATGTTATGTTTTACTGCATCTGTATCAGTTCAAAATTCAAATCAGTGCAAGTGGATCTACTGCAACTACTTCATCAAAAGGGAGCAATTGTGTGTGTTGAACCTGTAGTTCGTAGGTAAATACACCTAACTGGGATGGATTTTATGTAAATAGCAGTAAAGGAAACAAAAGTAATCAAATCTCTGTTAATGCTCATAAAACTTCCCACCAGTAAAGCAATATGCATTTTACAGCTGTGGAATCAATCATCTTTAATAGTTTTCATGCGACTTAGGGAGTATTCTAATTGGTCATTGAGTGTCTTGGCCTTTGGTGTTTGTCTCTAATCTCAAAGCAAGGCGTTGCAAAAAACAATCGTATATTTTCATGTATAACACTGTGCAGTACAATAGCAATGTTGAAATTAGAAATAGGCACCTTTCCTGTTCCCTGTAAATATGGTTATCTATCTGATCTTAATAATTTTTTGAAGTTTAGTTAATACATTAAACATAACATGGAATAGAAAGATAAAGGACATCAATTATAATTACTTCTCACAAACAAAGAAAACAAAAAAAGCAAAAAAAGAGAAATAAGGAATTATTACAGATCACAGAGACGACAATTTACACTCTCTGGGGGAGAATTAAAGAATAACAGGAAAGGAGCACATTCTCATTCACCAACTCTGGGGTAAAGTACACAAAGTAGATAATCTTGGATTTTTGTTCCTGATTACCTTATGGGCAGAACTTCAAATTTGCACATGAATGAATCTGCTTCCAACATGTTCTGGTGCCTACTTTGAGTTCACTTGCTAGCTTATTGTTCTCCTGCTTCATGTTTAAAATCCCACCTTGAAATTTTGCTGCTTGATAGGCATTCAGTACTGTATCATTCTCTTTAGACCCTGACTTTGACAATCTTGTTATCACATCGAGAATATTAGGTAGAGATGATAACCTGTGCTGTAAGTCATCTTTCAGCATTGCATTATGGTCCAACCACAATGTCAACTCAGTTTGTATCTCTCTTAGATGTCTATAGATTGGGTGGATGCCTGGGAGTAGAGACTGTGGTTGACATGTATCTTGATTGCATTCTTCCTTCACTTTCTTGATTTCCGCTTGTAGATCCTGAAATGAAGTTTGAAACTTATGTAGTTGATGAAATGAGGTGCTAAATCTGAGCCACAAATCTATGTTTTCCTCCAGCAAATCATCAATGTCCATCCGTACTTTCTCCTTAACAGTGGTGAAGGAGTGTGTTTCATCAACATCAGTAACTTTGATATCTCCTTCATCCTCCCCAATATCTAAGATTGTTGTCTCTTCTGGTGCAGTTTCTTCCGGTCTCATGTCAGTGGAATGTGAGAGTTCTTTATCCAAGAACTCTGTTTTAACATCTTTTGACTGAAACAAGTTCAATCTGTGCCGTAACGACAGAACCTGTGCATCCTTCAAGGCATTAGAATTCTTTAGAACTTTCATCAGCACAACATATTGGAAGTGGCTCGCTCTCCTTTCCTTCTCCGCATCATTGGGCTTCTTCTTCACACCCTTGAAATTCCGAAGAACTGATGTGTACTCCTTAAGTAGTATCTTTTCTCTGTCATCCAGGCTGTTTGGGAACAGTTCTCTACAGTTTGATTGGTCATCCTCTAATCCCGATTCATCTTGTTCCATGTAGAGCCCGTTATGAATCTGCTTCCAACACGTAGCTGTAGTAACTGTAGCTGAAGAGGCAGCAATAAACAGTAAGCGAAAACCTGCTGGTTAATGGTTCAACGTATTATCTATCTTAAATAAGACTAAAATAACAAAATTTCAAAGAAGCTCTTGTAAACACTTGATGCAGAAGTATGTTGTTACTATTTGATTGTTTATTCATTTTTTACTCGTTAATTGTCCTGTTTTTCCAGAACATTTTTGAAGCAGATTCATTCATATGCAAATTTCATTATTTTTAGAACATAATCATTCGTAGGAACAATCGTGTAAAACATAATTGTCTTTGCATTTAAATTAGACCTATGATTTATTTTCTAATACAATATTAGACCTATCAATAATATTTTGTATGATCTTTTGTTGAACCAATATATTATGTTGTTCACGTTCTAATTATTCAGCCTTGGATGTGAAATTAAATATCATATCTCCAATTTCCGCTCAGTCTCAACCTAGGGCTAGGAGATCTTATCCTTTAGGTTTCAAATTTTCTTTTCATAGAGAAAAGTGAATTGTGTAATTAACTTTGCAATCTCACAGTCTTAATTGAATAATTTTATCCACAATTCCTTATCCTACATCTGTTTCTGCGTTGTATAGTTTCTCTAGAAAGGTAGATTCTTTGTTTTTTAACCTCCAAGTATGGTCTTCTTGATCCCTGGATCTTGCTTACCTTGAATACTAATTTTGGTGATTTGAATATATTATATAGGATATCCATGGATTATGGTGATAAAATTTGGATGAATCTCCTTAGATGGACGGATGAGTATATAGATGGAGTGGATAATTTTCTTGATAAGGCATTTGAACGAGCCTCCCAAGGAAATGAAATATTATGCTCTTGCAAAAAGTGCATTAATCGATATTGGCATTATAGAAATGTTGTGGAGGATCATTTGGTTGTTCATGGATTTATTGATAGTTATACCAAATGGGTTTTCCACGGGGAGGGATTTTCCTCGAGAAATACACCTTCTCCAAGCATTGATGATGAAGGTTCTAGCATGCGTGACGATATTGATGGAATGCTTCATGATACATTTAAAAATATAGAGGGTCAGGCAGGGGATGAAGAAGGAGATGGGTAAAGACAATCTGAAGATGCAAGGAAATTTTCAAATCACTAGAGGAAAGAAAACAAGAATTATATCCGGGATGTGAAAATTCCAGTAAATTGAGTTTACTATTCGGTTGTACTTGCTTAAATGCTTGGATGAGTTGAGTAATGTGGCTTTCTCAGATTTGTTAGAGTTGATAAAAGAGGTATTTTCCTTTGCTCAGGTACCAGTTGCTTTCAACAAGGCTAGAAACATGATAAAAGATTTGGGTCTTCATTATGAAAAAATACATGCATGCCCTAATGATTGCATGTTATTTTTGAAAGAAAATGAGAAGGCCGATAATTGCTCTATGTGTGGGTTTTCAAGATGGAAGAATGCTGGTATTTTGACTAATGCAAGGTCTAAAATCCCTGCAAAGATTTTAAGGTACTTTCCATTAAAGCCTAAGCTTCAGAGGATATTCATGTGTCCTGAAACGGCTGCTACGATGAGATGGCATACTAATGAATGACTCAATGATGGGAATATAAGACATCATGCTGATGGGGAAGCTTGGAAGGATTTTGATTATTTGCACCCATATTTCTCTAGCGATCCTTGTAATGTTAGATTGGGTCTTTCAAGTGATGGTTTCAACCCGTTTCGGACGATGAGCATTTCTCATAGCACGTGGTCTGTTATGTTAATGAACTATAATTTATCACCGTAGATTTAAAGCCAGAGTATATAATGTTGTCTATGATCATTCCAGGTCCATCGTCTCCAGTAAATGATATAGACGTGTACCTACGACCATTAATTGAAGAATTGAAGAAACTATGGGAAACGGGGACAGAAACATTTGATGCTGTAACCAACCAAACTTTCCGAATGCGTGCTGCCTTATTGTGGACAGTTAGTGATTTTCCAGCATTAGTTATGCTTTCAGGATGGAGCACTAATGGGAAATTTGCATGCCCAACTTGCAATTATGACACATGCTCTAAATATCTCAAACATAGTCACAAGATGTGTTACTTGGGTCATCGAAGATTTTTGCCTCTTGATCATCCATTCCGAAGAGATAAGAAGTCATTTGACGGTAAAGAGGAGCATAGACTTGCACCTGCTCCTTTGTCGGGCGAGAAAGTGTTTGAAGAACTAATTGAATTCAACAATATCTTTGGAAAGGGAACTAAAAAAAGGCCTCAGAGTGCTAAGGGTCCGTGGAAAAAGAGATCCATTTTTTTTGAATTGCCATATTGGGTGCATAACAAACTGAGGCACAATCTTGATGTGATGCACATTAAGAAAAATATGTGATAGTTTGCTCGGGACTTTATTGAAAATAGATGGAAAGTCAAAGGACCATGACAATTCTCGCTATGACTTACAAGAAATGTGGATACGAAAGGATCTATAACCAAAAACAAATAATGATGGAACTATAAGTTTGGCTAAATCTTGTTTCTACATGAAACCAAAAGAGAAAAATTTGTTTTGTACTGTCATGAAAAATGCTAAATTACCAAAAGGGTGTGTTTCGAATATTTCAGAACGCGTACATGTGAAGGAGATGAAAATATCAGGGTACAGGAGTCATGACACTCATTTTATGATGCATTAATTGCTCCAGGTTGCTGTTAGAAAAGTGTTGCCCAAGAATGTTTCATTGGCCTTGATTAGGTTGGGAAATTTCTTTAGAGCTATACGTAGTTGTCACGACCCCAAAACCACCCTGGCCGTGATGGCGCCTATCGTGATACTAGGCTAGCCAATTCACTACGTATAACATAAAGGAACTTTTCATTTAATTCATTACTAATCTGATATTTCATAAAATTTCCGTTTAAGCATTTCAAAACAAGTAAAGATAGGTAAAGCATTTAAACACATCCCGATCCCGGAGTCACTAGTCATGAGCAACTAAATACAAGTCTGATACTGTCTACTTAATACAAGATGAGTCTGAGAAGAATGAATGCTAAAAGATACGCAGGAGAAAGGCAAGGCTGCGGACACCGTGCAACTACCTCGCAAGCCTCCGGAATACTCTGAAAAAGGAGAAGATCAGCTCTCACTCTGATGCCCTGGCACCTGAATCTGCACACAAGGTGCATGGATTAACGTGAGTATGCCAACTCAGTAAGTAATAATTATAACTAAACAATGAGAGCAGTGACGAGCATTTAAAAATCATATAAATCTCATAACATAAAACCTCAGTGGAAATAACAAGGTCAAGTCAGTAATTAATATCTCGTAAAACTACAGTTTCAATGAAAGTTATTTAAAACATTTGTTCAACAATTTCAATAGAGGCTCAGTATAAAGAAAAGTGAAGACAGTAATTTCATAAAACAAGCCCCTTGGGCAAAGTATCACTCATATATAAATAGCCCCTCGGGCAAGCCTCTCAGTCACTCGTGACTCAACTCTCATCAATTCGCACTCATACTCAGCACTCACGCTCAATAGGTACCTTATAATAATCGCTGCGGTGTGCAGCCCGACCCAATAGCACTGCGGCGTGCAACCCGATCCATCATATCTATATATAACGCTGCGACGTGCAGCCCGATCCATAACTATCCTCACAATTCGGCTCTTGGCCTCACTCAGTCATCATCCTCACAAGCCACTCAGGCATTTCAGTACAACTCAGGGGACGCAACCCAAAATATCTTTCACATATTTAAAAAATAGAGTGATGAGCAGGATTTAACAGTAAACATGTATAAATCATGACTGAGAATATATTTTCTATCAAAAACAGTGTGAGGACAGTAGTAAAATACCCCTGAGGGTCCAAACAGTACGACACAAGGCCCCAAACATGGCATTCAGCCCAAGTTAACAGAATCATTTCCAGAACACATGGAAATCATATAAAATTTATCAGATGCACAACTCTACAGTTGCCATGGGACGGACCAAGTCATAATCCCTACCGGTGTACGCCCACACGCCCGTCACCTCATTTATCAAAATAGTACGAAATTTCGGGGTTTCATACCCTCAAGTCTAGATTTACAATCGTTACTTACCTCAAACCGGATGAAAATCTACTCCGTGATGCCCTTGCCGCTCGAATCGGCCTCAAACCGCCCCGAATCTATTCAAAATCAGATTCATAACATCAATATACACTAAAGGAATAAAACTCATGCGAAAATAATCAAATTACATAAAAAATCCCAAAAATTGGCCAAACTCGATCCCCAGGCCCACATCTCGAAATCCGATAAAAATCACGAAATCCGAATCCTTATCCTCCCACGAGTCCATACATACCAAATTCATCAAAAACTAACCTCGTTTGTCCCCTCAATCACCCAATTCCTAGTCTCAAGTTTCAACCCCTAATTCCCCAATTTTAACCCTTAAATCCCACAAATTTTATGCTTAATCAGTTAGAAATCACCATAGAATCGAGTATTGAGTTAAAAAACATTACCTCCAAGTGATTCCCCTTGAATCCCTCTTCAAAAGCTCTCATAAAGCTCCAAGTCCGAACACAAATGGTGGAAAAATAACCCAATTTCGCGAAGGCTTGAATTTATATGTTCTGCCCATCTAAACCGCACCTGCGGTCACTTTATTGGCACCTGTGCATCTCACTTAAGTTCCAATTTCCGCATCTGCGGACACTACACGCACCTGCGGGTTCGTAGGTGCGATCCTTCCCTCACATCTGCGGAAGCTTCCCATGCCTCCATTTTTTGCATCTTCGGCACGTCCTCCGCACCTGCACCCATCGCACCTGCGACTCCCCGTCCGCAGGTGCGGCCATACCAGAAAAATTGCACCAACAGCCATTCTGTTGTATTTTCCAAGTCCAAACCTTCCGATGACCATCCGAAATCACCCTGAGCCCCTCGGGGCCTCAACCAAATATACCAACACGTCATATATCATCACACGAACATAGTCGAACCGTCGAAACACTCAAAACAACATCAAAACACTAGATTAACCCGAGATTCAAGCCTAAGGATTTATAAACTTCTGAAATTTTCCAACGATGACGAAACCAACCAAACCAAGTCCGAATGACCTGTAATTTTTCACACACATCACAAACGGCACTACGAACCTATTCCAACTTCCGGAATTCAATTCCGACCCCGATAGCTAATTTTTCATTGCCGACCGGAAATTGCCAAAAATCCAATTTCGCCAATTCAATCCTAATTCTACCACGAACCTCCGAATAACATTCCGAACATACTCCTCAATCCCAAATCACCTAACAAAGCTATCCGCACCATAACGACCCAATTCCGAGATCATTTACCTATAATTCAACTTTCGATTGACTTTTCCAACTAATTAACCAACTTAAGAGACTAAGTGTCTCATTCCTCTCCAAAATCACTCCGAACCCGAGCCAACCAACCCGACACAACATAATAAGGCTGATCCACATATAATGAAACAGAAATGGGGGAAACAGGGCTGAAACTCTCGGAACGACACTTAAACACATGTTTGTCCTCGAACGTGCCAAGAGTTGTTCCAAAAGACATCAAATCGACGAATACCCTTATCACGCACATACCCGGGGTGATCCCACGTCACCGCGTCCCGCATAGATCTGATAACACAACGCATCTGAAAACTTCTCATCCAACCTAGCCCATAAGCCTTAGAATCCAATTTCCACCGAACTTTTCTATAAAATGAGAATCACGCATCCACACACTATATAAGTCTGAACAAGGTGAATCAAGCCATAGTCATGCCCCAAGTTAAAATCACATGATTACCACATAACTCAAATGCTCACAACAATAGTTTCTAATCACAGCATCTGCTCAAGCAACCAAAATGCCGGTAATAACCCTACTATCAAACAGAGACCTGTTTTAACACCTTCATATACTACCAACGATGAAAGAAACATGCAGAAACCCATAATCATTCGTCAGATCAACAAGTGATGGAACTCTCTCTCTTTGACAGGAAATATAGCAAAATCTCTAAGACGATCAACATCAATATCCTCCCAATATACCACAACCAGATCCGGAAGTACCCATCTTAGGTCCGACGACCCCATCTCATCTACCACAACCACTCTAGCGACATGACGTATCAATACAGCTTAAAGCCACAACCTGTGCAACCCGTGCACTAATAGACAACATTCCAAATGACTCAAACCTGAAAAATGACATCAAACAAGATAACCGACCCGCAAGATCAACGAATATCACCACAACGCAATGCTAAGAACTCACACACTGCAGAACCAAAAGGCATGAATTCAACACACAAGTATCATATCTCAACATAACTTCGCCGCAATGCGCGACCCCATCCAAGCGTTGGTCCCTTTTGTCACACCTCTTTTTTCCTCCGGTAAGGGTAATAAGGGAGTTTTTCCAATTTAAGTGACATAATCGATTTTGGGATTTATTTATTGGTTTTTCAGATTCGCCACACGGATTTTATACGGTGTCCCGGGACACCATTTATTTTAATATCCCAAATCGAGGAAATTTTTGACTCTGTTTTAAAAACGATTGCGAACCAGAAATCTGGATAAGGAATTCTTTTAACCCGGGAGAAGGTGTTAGGCACTCCCGAATTCCGTGGTTCTAGAACGGTCGCTTAACTATTAATATTTGGCTTTAATTATCTAATTATTTACATATTTTAAACCTATTGTGCTTTTTAGCCTTTTCAATTTTTAGCCGCTTTTAATATATGGATTTATCTTGAAACAAGTCACGATGGTATGCACTTGTTTATTTTTGGACACATTATAACTGCGCCACATGAAATCACCCACAATTACAACATGTGATTTATTATAATTTGAAGTTGAAGACGGGGACATGAGTTGCCGCACCCGTNTTATTTTTGGACACATTATAACTACACCACATGAAATGCACCCACAATTACAAGATGTGATTTTCTTATAATTTGAAGTTGAAGACGGGGACATGAGTTGTCGCACCCGAGTGTAGATTACGTAGTCAAGACTATGGTCATGACGGTTTTATAGTGCCTATTTGAGGCAATGTTCAATCATTCTCTATGTCTTCTATTTTTTGAAAGATCGTTTTAGCTTTAAGATCGATTAGGACGTTTATGGATTTATCTTAAACAAGTCACGATGGTGTGCACTTGTTGTTTTTGAGCACACGGAAAACACGTCACATGAAATACGCCCGTGGTTACTATGTACATTTTGTTAATGTTTGGAGGAGGGTCGGGGGCATGAGTTGCCACTCTCGAGTGTAGGTTAAGGTAATTTGAGAAAATAATTGTCTTTACCAAATTTCAGGCTAAAGGTATCTTTCTACCTAGGGGGTTGCCTAAAAAGTGAAATTCATTAGCCTAAAAGACAACGTATTTCGGGCTATGGCCATATTTTAGCCCCAATTAATCACTTTAGGCCATCCTAGTTTGACTATTTTTGTAAGAGGACTATCAGTTAGGAAATTCAATTCTTAATCAAATCATAAAGGTCTTTTCTCTAGTTTTGTAAATGATAGAAAATGTGTTAATCAAGATGCACCTCATTCGTGTAGATATACATACACCTATAAGAACTATAGACACATAAATACATTATCTACTGGTCTCGCTTCAAATTGGTAAGCTAAAATTACTTTATTTTTTCTGGAACTTTGTAATTTCTAATGAAGAACATAGCACAAGAAATTTCACCAATTTAACAGTTTTTGTCAATTTTTAGATAGCCTAATCACATTCTTCAAGGTTCAAAAGTGTTCATACATCGATTTCAGAAAATTTAATAGGATACAACATGAACCAAAAATAATCTACTAAATCCACTTATATTGAAACAACTGAATTTTGAAATAACCACTTATGAAAATCCAATAAATGTTTATGAAAGGTTTCATGTGGACTGATTTGAATGCCAACTCCTTTTTTCGATTAAACACCTATTTTTATCCTTGAACTATTTTTTAGAGCAAAACAGATTCAAAGTTCCAGGAAAATCGCCTCAAAATTTTAGTTTGAACACTATCAGTTGAAGGGCTAAAAAAGGAATATACAGTCCAGTCCCTTAAATTACAAGATTCCAAAGTGCATAAATGAACGAATTACAGTTTTTCTGAAACGAAAATATAGCTTCTGTAAAAATACATTTTTTATGAATATCAAAGAAAAACTAAAAATGGAAATCCTAAATAGCTGCTCCACATCTGGATTCTTCGTACTGTACATTTGCAGCCCTCTTTTTTTGTAATTTATAGAACACACAAACTAATTAAGTGTTGAGCAACCACCAGACCAAACAGGACCATGAAAGATGGTCAAGTTTAAACCTGATAATGCTATGCTAAGCTACACTAACAAAACAGAATTACTTATGCATTCTCTTGATGTAAACCTGACCATGAATCTGTCAGATTTTAATCTCATAATTCCAACATTAACCCAAGTCTAAAGCCATATGGAGACCTGCTTACTGAGTCTCTTCAATGAACAAGGAACACAAATAAAAGCACCCTTTATAATTAATCTAAGATTGTAAGTCCAACACTTTACTATTTGGACAGTGTTGAGGATATACCTTTGAGTATTGTCAAAAGATGAATCTAATCATGAAGGAGGTTAGATTCAATATTTAATGACGCTCTTAGAAGAACAAAGCATATTCAGACCTTTTCTGGACTAAATCTGGCTATAAAAAGAGTCAGATTCAACTCCATAGATCTCATATTTTGTTCATCTTGACAATTATACTATAATTTTGACTTTTTAGGCTTTTATAGATATAGAATCAGATCATTTTAAGAGATTCAGATTCCTTACTCTAGGAGGCCTTTTGGCTACTTATTTTATGCCCTAGCAGAGGTGACTTCAGGGACATGCTACTGTTTATGCACTATTGTGGGGTGAATTTGACCATTGGAAGGTCAAACTCATTTACCCTCGTGCTAATACTAACCTACCCGGATACTTGCTTGTTGAATCTCTTTATTGGCCAAAGAGACTCAATTGAAAGCATGTTTTCTGCACATTTATAGAGAAAGAATCTGACCATAGAAAAGGCCACATTAAGTCATCCTAGTGCAGCTTGTTCTATTATTTGGAATTATGAATATTAACTAAATGGTCATTAAACCATATACACCAACCAAAAAATACCAATATCAAAATAGTATTTGTCACACTCACAGGTTCATTATCATGCTAACAAACATCTATAAAACCACATTTACGTACAGTAAAAGAAAAAGCCTTATTTATCAAAAATAACTAACTTAAGCAATGAGTAAACGAAGAGAGTTCCAATCCAGAATTTCATTGAGAACAAGAAGAGTTAATACATACCTTTTTCAGAGTAAAGCAACAGAAAATTTGTCCAAATAAAGGTCAAATGCTAAAAACTGGAGATCAACACAGAAACTAACAGGAAACAAGACCAGCACTAGAGAAGCCCAGAGAGTGAGAGCTTGGAAAACCAGAAATTGAAGCAAGACCAGCAAGAAAATAGATTTCAACCGGATAAACTATTAAAACCCAGAAAACCAGTCAGCTACCACCCAAGTTCAAGAATACCAAGACTGAAGAAAACCAGATTTTTTCAGATATTTCTATACCTAATCGAGTGTTCTTTCAGTATAGGACCACTACTGTGTGTGTGTATATGAAATTTCTATATCCAGATTTTCAGCAGGGCCCAAGGTCCAAAAAAGTCCCCTGAATATGTAAAAAGAAAGTCTATTTATAGGATATTTTGGAATGGGATATTCTTTTGAATATTCCCTATCCAAAGCTTAAAAACAGCACTCAATAGTACATAAGGCAGCTGTCAACCCTATCTTTGGGACAACTTCCCCTATTCTAGAACTTTCTTACTCATTAAAAGACCTCTTTACCCTTGCAAATATGATTTCCTAATATATATTTCCTAAGGTACCCCTTGAAGCCCCTGTAATTACCATTAGGTAACCAGAGTTACTTGCTTGGGTTATCATTTAACTCTAGTTAACTAACATTAGTTATGTCCCTTAGGTGACTTCTAGTTGTTCTTTAACCAAGGTTAGGTTAACTAATTAAAGGTTAATTGATTAAATGCCTAAAGATAGTTTTCATACTAATTATCTATGTTTAAGTTAATTAAATAAAGTAGGTCAATCAACTTAATTCCTTAATTTAAGCTAACTGAATTAGTTAAGTTAATTCAATTTGATTACCTAAAATCAGAGGCTTAACCAATTATTAAGCTTAGGTTTAAATCAATTAATTAATCAGTTTAATTGGGCTTAATTAAGGTTAGTCAACTTAGTTTTCTTAACATAGGTTAAATGATTTGTTTTAGTTAATCAAACCTAAACTAATTATCTTAAACAACAAAAGAAAATTTTTCCAGTTAATTACTCAAGAGGCTACCTAAGTTAGTTTTAGGTTGAAGGAGTTAAAATTATTTAAATGTGAGACTAGGTGAATCATTTGTTTTTTAGACTTAGGCAATTTCTTATCTCAGCTGCCAGTTCAAGCTTAACCAGTTAATTAGGCTCTTAGAGTTAGTCTTTTAATTAAACTATTAGTTTTTAAAGGTATATTTAGTTAAACGAGTATACTTATCTCCTAATTACCTAATTAATAAGTACCTAATCGGTTGATTGGCAACCTTAATGATTAATACAGTTAGGTAGAAAAGGAAGCAATTTTCAGAATAGTAGTCACATTAAGGGCAGAAACAGTTAAGTAAACCTGAAACCTAAAGCGACTTCATTAAAAAACTAACTAATACGTAATGATTAATTTATACTAATCAATTAACATATACTAAAAGGCATTATTAACAAAGAATCTTAGTCATTAATCGACAAACCGAATTAAACTAAACATGATAAAACTAGAACAGGGTTCAAAACTAATTAAGAGAAACAAGTAAAGGAAACATAATCTAATCCTAATGATATCAAACGAATAGTGGCAGGTTTCTTTTAACAGAAAAAAGGCCGAAAAGGAATTACAACATATAGTTCTATTGTAAAACAATACCGTTAAGTTAAACATCTTGTTGCTTTTGGTTCTTCTTATCAAGAGCAATTGTAGGTCTGAAATCAATTGCTCTTATCAAGAGCAACTGACTCATGTAGGTCCGAATCGTTGAATCGTTCGAAGTCGACTGTTGTAGAATTTTAGGTTTTTCAGATTCTTAGATCTGAAATCGAGTGATTTTGGGAGGGATTTTGGTGAAATCAATGACCGGAGGTGATTGAGGGAAGGGTGAGGATCATCTGGTTAAAATTTGGGGTGGTTGGAGATGGTCCGCCACCGTTCGGCGAGTTCCGATGGCGGAAACCTAGGGCGGCTAGGGTTTGGTTAGACAGGAGAGAGAGAGACGAGGGAGGG
>ML428568.1:5594-82248 GCA_005239525.1 Nicotiana knightiana | reverse complement strand
GCACAGGAAGCTGATTACTTCCAAAATATGATGTCCGCCATGGGCAAACCATTCGCGGAAGCATTTAAAATCGGAGAAATGGTGGAGAATGGGCTAAAAACTAGTCGTATCCTGAGCCAATCTGCCATAAGGGCAACCTCTCAGGCCATCCAAAGCGGATCCGGGGTTGCAGCCAATAGGAAAAAGAAAGAAGAAGGGGCCATGATGGTTTCCGATGTCAGGAAGCCTCGACAATACCCACGCCCATTTCCCAAAGCTTCCCAACATTACTATCCTCACCAAGATGCAGCTTATGCTTCGCCCCTTTTTCCCTATGCGGTAATGAACGCTCAGCCACATCCCAGGCCGCAATAACAATACAATCAGAATATAAATCCAGCCCCAAAAAATAGCCATCGTCCCCCAGCTCCATGTAATCAATGCCCTCCTCAAAACAGCTACCCGTACAATGCCTATCCTCGAGAACCACCAAGGAGACTTAATTTCACTCCTATCGGAGAGCCGTATTCCAGCCTCTTCCCAAAGTTAGTCCATATGGGACTCTTGCAACCCGTACCTCCAAACGGGCTGAATCCCCAATCACCATCATATAGACGGGGTACCAGTTGTGCTTACCATTCCGGAGCAGAAGGGCACGACATGAAGGATTGATGGACCCTCAAAAGGGCCGTAGAAAGCCTTATAGAACAAAAGAAAGTGGTTTTAAGGGACGAAGAAGCTACCAATATGTCGAACAATCCACTGCCCTCTCACAATCATGGGCCCGTCATCAGCATGATTTGCGAGGACCAGGATTTCGATCCGGCTCTAAAGGCCATCATCGCCATCGCAGATGCAGAAAGAAGACCCAAGGCGGAACCCAAACCAGTCAAGGAGATGAGAAAGAGTAACCCCGTCCCCCAGGTCACGGAAAAGGCTGAGAGTGGAACAAATAAGGGACCCCCTAAAGATACTGTCCTTTACATCCTCAAGGCACACATGAAGGAACAAAGTGTGTTGAGCCCTCCGAGAAGGTTATAATTCAACAAGGCAATAATGAATGGCCTAAAATATATGCCCCGAAGGGGACGTATGCGTCGCGGGGGCAAATAATTTCACCCAGGCTGAATGAGCCCGGGGTTATTAGCCGCGCGTCATAAACTCCCATGAAGAATACTACTGCCGTTCCATGGAATTACCGCAGGACGGTGGTGACATACAAAGGGAAAGAGATTACTGGGGAAACAGGCGATATAAACTATTCAGAGAAATACCTCGACCTAGAAGAGCTAAACAAAAGCAAGCTGAAACGCTTTCCGCCCAAAAGGTCGATCAGTGCCGGAGAGGCAGAAGAATTCTTCAAGAATATGAAAACCTATGAATACACCATAATCGAGGAGCTCAGAAAGTCCCCCACCCAGGTCTCTCTTCTATCCTTGCTGGTAAATTCAATCGAGCATCAGAAGATCCTGATCAAAACCCTCAACGAAGCACACGTTCCGGCCGACACCACAGTCGAGCAAATGAAAAGGATGGCAGAATGATTTTTTGAGGTCAACCGGATTTCATTCAGCAAGAATGATTTGCCCCCAGAAGGGGCCACCCACAACAAAGCTCTCCACCTAACTGTTAAATGTGAAGGTTACTACGTGAATAGAGTTATGATGGACGGTGGATCTGGGGTTGATATTTGCCTCTATCGACCTTACAAAGAATGGAGATCAGGACTGAAAGAATCAGGCCCAACAATGTGTGCGTCTGTGCATTCGATGGTATCAAGAGAGACACAATCGGGGAGATTGATTTGGTCTTGACAATCGGCCCTGTAGATTTCGAAGTGACATTCCAAGTCATGGATATGGATACTTCTTACAATTATCTCCTGGGAAGGCCTTGGATCCATGCGGCAGGGGCAGTGCCATCTACTCTCCACCAGATGGTTAAGTTCGAATATGAGGACCAGGAAATTGTGGTCCACGGGGAAGACGAGCAATCTATTTACAGGGACCCATTATCCCCATGCCTGGAAGCAAGAGAGGGCAGCGTGCACCTAGTCTACCAGGATTTCGAGATTGTGGTTGCGGACCATCATGAGGAAGGAACCCCGTGCCCTCAACCCTTCCAATAAAATGCGTCAATTATGGTCTCCAACGACATGATCAAACATGGATACACACCCGAAAAAGGGCTCGGGGTGTCCTTGCAAGGCATTAAAGAACCGGTCACTTTGCCTACCAATAAAAAGTTTTTTGGCATAGGGTTTCAAGCTACCCCCGACGATGAACAATGGGTTGACCAACGCAAGAAAAATTGTTGGGTATTGCCTCAGCCGATCCCACACATCACCGCATCATTTGTCAAGCCAAAATACGTGGAGGAAGAGGAAGAGGTTTTCACGGCCGAAGAAATAGAAGAAATATGCGGAACAATGAGGTAGATGTTATATGAGGCCCATATGGTCCAACCAGGAGAGGGCTCCATCACGGTCGAAGTACAGTATATGGGGCCTGACGCCAAGTTGCAAAACTGGGAGGCTACTCCATTCCCCGTCCGAAGGAAGTCCTGGTAGTTCAGCTTTTGCCATCCTTTCTACACTATGAGTTATTACGAGGTGTAACTCAAGTTTTTAAATTCTTGCCTTTAAATTTCGATATAAACCCTTCTATGTTCAATTTCAGTGAAATGAAATAAAAATTTCATCGTCTACTATTCTTTATGATTTTTTATTTACTTTTTTTTTTTTTATTCCTAGTAATGCGTCTTTAAAAACACATGACATGCTTGCGGACTTCGTGCTCTGATCTTAATACGTCGTCTAACCTCGAAATAATGAATCAAGAACTGGAATATGATGAAGAAGAGGCTTTTAGGGAAATAAATCGAGAATTGGAACAGTTCGAGAATAAGCCTAAACCAAACTTAAATGAAACGGAACCCGTTAACTTGGGCAATGAAGAAGGGATTCGAGAAACCATGATAATCGTCCACACGGATGAAAGGACTAGAGACGCCTTGATTCAACTCCTATTTGAATTCAAAGACGTATTTACTTGGTCCTACGATGACATGCCCGGGCTAAGTATTGACTTGGTGGTACACAAATTGCTAACCTACCCCGGTCATCCACCTGTCCAACAAAAGCAGAGGAAATTTAAAATAGACATGAGTGACAAGATCAAAGAAGAGGTCGCTAAACAACTAAAGGCCGGAGTAATCGGAGTGGTCCAATACACCACCTGGCTGGCCAATGTGGTTTCAATGCCTAAAAAGGACGGAAAGGTCCGAGTATTTGTCGATTACCAGGATCTGAATAAAGCCAGTCCCAGAGATAATTTTCCACTACCGAACATACACATCCTAGTCGACAATTGTCCCAAACACGAGGTACAGTCTTTTGTCGATTGCTATGCCTGATATCACTAGGTGTTGATGGATGAAGAAGATGTAGAAAAGACAGCCTTCACTACACCCTAGGGAACATACTGTTATCAGGTCATGCTGTTTGGTTTAAAGAATGCTGGGGCGACTTATATGAGGCCCATGACTGCCATATCACGACATGATGAATCAGGAGATTGAGGTGTACATGGATGATGTGATCATTAAATCCAGAACCAAAAGTGACCATGTGCAGCATTTGAGGAAATTCTTCGAACGCCTGCACATATATAATTTAAAATTAAACCCAGCGAATGCACTTTCGGAGTTCCATTCGGAAAATTACTGGGATTTATAGTCAGTCGACGGGGCATCGAGCTGGACCCAACAAAGATAAAATGTATCCGGGATCTCCCACCCCCAAGAACCAAGAAGGAAGTTATGAGTTTGTGGGTAGGTTGAATTACATCAGCAGGTTCATCGCTCAGTTGACCTCCACATGCGAGTCTATATTCAAGCTATTGAAAAAAGATGCGGCCATCAAATGGACAGACGAGTGCCAGGACGCCTTTGACAATATCAAAGAATATCTGTCAAATCCTCCAGTGCTAGTCCCACCAGAACCAGGGAGACCTCTGTTCCTATACCTAACTGTGCTAGAAAACTCCTTTAGGTGTGTTCTCGGGCAACACGATGTAACGAGAAAGAAAGAGCAGGCCATTTACTACTTAAGTAAGAAGTTCACAAGCTACGAAGCCAAGTATTCTCAGTTAGAAAGGACTTGCTGCGCTCTAACTTGGGTTGCTCAGAAGCTCCGACATTATTTATTGGCTTATACCACCTACCTCATCACGAGGCTGGATCCTTTGAAATACATATTCTAAAAGTCAATGCCCACCGGGAGATTAGCAAAATGGCAAATCTTGCTCACGAAAATCGATATTGTCTATGTCACTCGCACAACTATGAAAGCTCAAGCATTGGCCGACCATCTGGCTGAAAATCCGGTTGATGATGAATACCAACCCTTGAGCATTTATTTTCCGGATGAAGAAATCAACTCCGTCGAAGTATTCTCGGAAGGCGCTGGCACCTGGAAAATGTTCTTCGACGGAGCAGCCAATGCAAAAGGTATTAGGATAAGCGCAATCTTGATTTCACCCACAGGGCAACACTAACCTGCCACGGCCCGCCTCCGTATCTTCTGCACAAACAATACTGCCGAATATGAAGCTTGTATAATGGGTATGAACATGGCCATTGACATGGATGTAGAAGAGTTATTGATCATGGGAATCTCTGACTTGATCATTAAGCAAGCTTAGGGAGAGTGGGAAACTTGGGATGTTAAACTCCTTCCCTACAGACAACATGTGGAGAATCTTAGTAAGAGATTTAAAGCCATCGAGTTCAGATATATTCCTCGATGCCACAATGAGTTATCTGATGCGCTGGCCACCTTAGCTGCAATGCTGCCCTATCCGGGTAATGTTCGCATAGACCCATTGGAGATCCAAATCAAGGAAAGACATGGTTATTGCAACACGGTCGAAGTAGAACCCGATGTCCAACCATAGTATCATGGTATTAAAAGTTTTTTGAAGACAAGAGAATATCCCGAGCAGGCCAACGAAGACCAAAAGAGAACCATCCGAAGGCTCCCCAGCAGTTTCTTCCTAAGTGGGGAAGTAATGTATAAAAGGACTCCCGATCTAAATCTGTTAAGATGTGTAGACCCGAAAGAAGCCGAAAGGATCATGTGCAAGGTCTATTCAGGAGTATGCTGCCCCACATGAATGGTTACGTCCTTGCAAAGAAAATCTTGCGGGCTGGATATTATTGGATTACCATGGAGAAAGATTGTTTCAGTTTCGTCCGGAAGTGCCATAAGTGTCAAATAAATGGCGACCTAATCCATGCGCCACCTTCAGAACTGCACCCTATGTCGTCACCCTGGCCATTTGTTGCTTGGGGAATGGACGTCATTGGGCCAATCGAGCCAAGGGCCTCATACGGGCACTGATTCATTTTGGTTGCTATCGACTATTTCACGAAATGGGTCGAGGCCGTCACGTTCAAAGCTGTCACTAAGAAAGTGGTGGAGGATTTCGTGCATGCTAATATCATCTGTTGTTTTGGTATGCCAAAAACTATCATTACCGACAACGCCGCGAATCTAAATAGTAACTTGATGAGGGAGGTATGTGAACAGTTCCAGATAACTCATCGAAACTCGACCCCTTACCGGCCCAAAGCAAATGGCGCCGTTGAAGCAACAAACAAAAACATCAAGAAACAAACATCCAGACAATGGCATGAAAAGTTGCTTTTCGCATTGTTGGGATATCGCACGACCATGCGTACATCGGTTGGAGCTACCCCTTACCTATTGGTTTATGGCACTGAAGCCGTAATACCCGCTGAATTCGAAATTCCTTCCCTTCGGGTTATTGACGAAGCAAAAATTGAAGACAATGAGTGGGTNCCTTTTGCATTGTTGGGATATCGCACGACCGTGCGTACATCGGTTGGAGCTACCCCTTACCTATTGGTTTATGGCACTGAAGCCGTAATACCCGCTGAAGTCGAAATTCCTTCCCTTCGGGTTATTGACGAAGCAAAAATTGAAGACAATGAGTGGGTCAGGACCCGACTGGAGCAATTAACTCTGATTGATGAGAAAAGAATGGCCGCAGTGTGACACGGACAATTATACCAGCAAAGAATGGCCCGCGCTTACAACAAGAAAGTGCGACATAGGAACTTCGAAGTAGGGCAACTCGTTTTAAGACGTATCCTCCCACACCACGAAGAAGCGAAAGGAAAATTCGCCCCAAACTGGAAAGGTCCATACATCATAAGGAAATTGCTACCAAAAGGAGCATTATACCTGGGGACATCAAAGGAAATGACCCTGAAACGGCTATCAATGCAGATGCCGTCAAAAGGTACTATGTTTGATCCTCTATATATTTTCAAGCGTTCTCCGATTGGGATGATGAAGACTTTCATTCTCTCTACCCAAACAACATTAACCATTTTTCAAACCCTTTGAGCCGGTTACTCTTCTTGGATTATCCTCTTTGGAACCCGAAAGTGTTATTGGAGAAAAAGAAATGTTGAAAAAAATAAAATAAAATAAACAACAACAAAAGTTTCCTGAACTATGTTCGACTTGATTCCAAAAGGATACGTAGGTAGCCTCTCCCTGGGGTTCAGTCACACCAAAATAAAGATCCACATTTACCCAAGAGTTTAAGTTGGGGCAATTGTTAAGATTCGACAATGTGTCGCCGGAGGGGTTCCAAAGTTGTAATTCAATACAATTTCTTTGCACCAAAACCCTATTCAACTCCTTCAAAATTGGAGGATACAGTTGTTTGGAGGGGATACAAGCAATGAGAGAAATTCAAATGAGAGAGTCTTATCAGTGAAAACCCACACGGGCACTGTAAGGAAGCGGTGAGTAGAGAAATTGAAAATGAGAGTCTTGTTAGTGAAAAATCGCAAGGAGCACTACAAGACGACGGTAAGAAGATAAATGAGAGAGGTTATTCGGTGAAAACCCGTAAAAGGCTCCACTAATCGAAAAGGATAATGGATTACTGATATAGACGCAGTCCGGGGCAAGGTTTCACGATATCGGGGTAATAGTTATGAATTTTTAAGAGTCGGACGGTTTACACGGATCAGATATCCAGTCCAAAAGGCATGTCATGATCATTGAAGTCCGCATGCACTCCAGATAAGTCCTTCTCTCCTTTCCCCCGAAAGGGATACTTTTTGTTAAAATTCATTGTCCATTCTGTCATTTACTTTTCTTTGAATCCCTTTCGGTCTAACTCTATTCCGAAACTAAGGCAAAGAAAGGATGGCAAGACTGATTTACAGGGCTCTCATTTGACACGGGCTAATATGCAAAAGGCACCCAGCCTCGTCAGAGGCATCGAGTCGATCTCGACTATCCAAAGCGGCTGATACTTCAATCTAAAAACCCTTGAAAGGAGAAAATCAAATTAAAGGGCCTAGAAAGACGAATGGAGTTGAAGAGTTGATTCCCACGTGGCTAACCATCTTGGCGGGGTTTGAAAAGCCAAAATATTCCAAATGACCCGAAGTCACAGTTGGAAGAAAGGTCAGGAATGAAAAGCCAATAAAGGCAAAATAAAATTGGAAAGGTTAAGTCCCACGCGACTAACCGTCGCAGCAGAATTTGTGGGGCCAAAAATCCCCCCAATACTCTGGAAATCCAAAATAAAAGCAAGTCAAAAGCTTACAAAGGCAGAGTAAAATGTTGGGTCCCACGTGACCGATCGCCATGGCGAAATCTGGAAAGTCAAGGCCCCGGGATTAGAGATGACACCCAATCCCCAGTAAGCAAACAAGCAAGCAAGTGGTTGAGATCTTCATCAAAAGAACCGAGACCAAGCAGTTGAAAATCAAAGCTACAAAACCAACCACCGTTTCAAACTAACAAATCGTTCTCTGTTTGAAAATAGGAAACATGTGCAAAAGCAACCGTGCAAAAAGCAGGTGCAATCAAAAGGAATCGCGCAAGAGCTAGAAGGAGCTCTGCAGCATTGACTCCAAATAAAGGGAAGTTTCCTCCAAAAATCTTTTCCCGCATATATATAGAAAAGAAGAAATGAAGTTGAATATGATGCAACCCTAAAGTAGCATAGGGTCCTCAACCCCTAGCTAAATATTTTCCAACCAAGGATATCCCAGTCCTCAGTTGATGCCAACGTAGGGTCCCGCACCCAGGCAGACACCGGCATAACCTGGTGATCTCTTCCTTTCCTGACAACAGCATAACCTGTTGATCATCTTCAGACACTGGCATAACCCAGTGATCTCTTTTTTAGGCAACAACATAACCTGTTGACCTTTCCAGACACCAGTATAACCTGGCGATCTCCTGACAACAACATAACCTGTTGATCATCTCCAGACACTAGCATAACTCAGTGATCTCTTTTCTAGGCGACAACATGACCTGTTGACCTTTCCAGACACCAGCATAACCTGGCGATCTTCCTGACAACAGCATAACCTGTTGATCATCTCCAGACACTGGCATAACCCAGTGATCTCTATTTCAGGCTACAACATGACCTGTTGACCTTTCCAGACACTGGCATAACTTGGGTATCTTCCTGACAACAACATAACCTGTTGATCATCTTCAGACACTGGCATAACCTAGTGATCTCTTTTTCAGGAAATATCATAACCTGTTGACCTTCCAGACACCAGCATAACCCAGTGATCGTTTCTTCTCCAGACACTGGCGTAACCCCAGTGATCTCTTTTCCCCAGGCAACATCATAACCTGTTGACCTTTCTAGACACTGGCATAACCTGGTGATCTTCCTGACAACAACATAACCTGTTGATCATCTCCAGACATTGGCATAACCCAGTGATCTCTTTTGTGACGACAACATAACCTGTTGATCCTTTCCCAGACACCGGCATAACCTGGTGATCTCTTCTTGACGACAACACGAGCTGTCGATCTTTTCTAACATAGGGCCTCTAATCCCTAGTTGATTTCACCTTTTAGGCAAAGGATATCTACCCCCTAGTCTGCATTCACTCCGGGTACACAGTTCCCGACCTTTTATTATTTTCAATAATAAAATAGCATAGATTTTATTACAATAACTCACAAAATTTTCCAAGTGAAAACTGGGGCAGAAAATTTTGTTCGTTTGTTTTGATTTTGTGTAGATTATGTTTCTAGAACATTGGAACTCGAGACGACCAAAAGAAGAAGTTTCGATCCAAAATAACAAAACCAAAAGAAGAAAGAGAAGATTGAATCTAAAAATGCACAAACGGGGAAGATGTGGACTATTCAGGACGAGATTGAAGTCATCCGTCTAGTATATCCCGCTTTGATCCGAGGAACGACAAGACAAAACCTACACCTACGACTAACAAGCATCAGAATCCAGGTCTGAGTCAGCAAAAGATCAAGACTTAAGACCAAGTTCTAGATAGGAATCTTGTAATTTAGCAGCTGATAGGTTTTAGTTAGTCCTTCATTTTGTACTTGGGTGTAATAAGGAGATCAGAAGCGGTAACAGCAACAACCGCAGTGAAACCACAATTACTCGGTAGTCCCAGCTACCAGAACTTCCAGAACTACACTGACCTAATTCCTTCATAGCCAATGATATGTAGGCAACCTCTGAAGCAGGGTTCAGTCAAACTTTTCAAAAACGCTTCACATGGAGTATTTGAACGGGTAATAGTTGTTCATAACTGCTCACTTGATCTTTTCCCGAAAACTCTTCGCATTTTCGAGCAAAGAGGGACAGCTGTGAGCATGTAATTTTTAATCTACTATATATTCCTACAAAATTCCATAAATTAATTAATGATTATAAACCTTTGTTGAATTTCAATGTCTGTGTGTGAATTATTTGCATTACATAAATCATAATTGGTCTTTTAAAATTCATAAATGATTTAAAGTTGCATGATTCGGTGCATAACTTCAATCATTTTTATTGGAAAATTATTGAAAATTATTCTTCAAATAACTACATTTGTTAACTAGAAATTTCAACTGTTAATCTACTCATTAATTAAAATTTAAACTAGAGTTAGAGATAATTAATATATTACTTGTAATCGATTGAAATAAATAACAACAAAAATATTGATTATTTGACACAATGTAAATTTAATGATTAATTTATTCATTTTTTCGAACAAAATTGTGAAATTTATTCCTTAAATGATATGAGTATTGAATTAAATGATATTACTCTTAATTAATTTATAATTAGATAAAAACTAAGTGAGAATTAATTGCTACATTTTTGATTTAATTCAAAATTAATTAATTAGTTAGATTNCCCCCCCCCCCCCCCCCCCCCCGTCCGTCTCTCTCACTTCTCTCTAAACACCAAACCCTAGCCGCCGCCCTCCACCTGCCGGAATCACCTCCGGCGGCGGAGCTTCACCCAATCGAGACCAAATCTTCACCAGACACTCCCCTCCTCCTCCTCAGTCACCTCCCGTAGTTTATTCCACCAAAATCCCACCCAAAATCATCTGATTTTAGATTTAAGAAACCTGAAACCCTAAAAACCCATGTCCGGCCGATTCAAGAACAACTATTGGTTCCAAGCTACATGAGTCAATAACTCTTGATGAGAGCTATTGATTCATGTGGGTTTGGATCATTTCCAAACCCCGCCGGGATCTGGCCAAGCCCGACGAATTTATTTTTTCCGACCAAATCCTGTCAAACTGGTATTCCCCACTTCCTTTATGTTGTTTCTTGATCTATAGAATGAATAAGCTGTAATTTAGTCATTCTTTTCCTTTATTACATTACTATTTCTGATTTTTATTTTCTTTTACCTGTTCATGTTTTCTTTCTTTAGTTTAAAGTCCCAAACGCATTTAACTCAGGTTTTTATCACTATTTTTGTATGATTTAACTGTTCAAGTTTAGTAATTTGTATGACCGAGATTATCATTAGGTTTTTTGTTTAGTTTCCTTTCTCTGCTGATTTCCAAACATCTTTATGTTGTTGAATTCTGTCAATAAACAAGCATGAACAACTGATTGATTAAATCCCTGAATTCATATGTTGAAATGCTTGTAAGTAAAACAACATCTATTAGTTGTTTTGCTCGTGTTTGTTTGAGGTCGTCGTTTGATTTAGCCTTGATTTTGCTGCCTATGTTATTAGTCTCAATTAGATGTTAACTTCCAATTAATCATAGTTTAAATTTCAACTCTTAGGTTAGATTGGCATATTTGAGTAACTTAAACAAACTAAGCCCTACTTAGACCCAAGTAGAAACTAAATCAGGCCTTAATACAAGGAGATTAACTAAGTCCAAGAAATTAATTTAACTAACCTAAAGTAATTAATTAATCTAAAATCAATTAACCTTTGATAAAACAATGAAGTTTTATCTATTAGTTAATTAGATTAGAATGAAGTTGTTTATTGACTAATAGTTAACTTATTGACTAATAGTTAACATAGCATAAGACTCACCTAAAACCCAAGAATTGATTTAACTTAGTCGACTCCTTCAAACAAAATGAACTAGTTAACTTAACCCACTTCCTTTAATTATCCTAAGCCTAAAGACCTAAGTTAACTAACCTAGTCTAATAGTCTCTTAAACAACTAACTAAGTCCTAAAATCTGCCTAAGGTAATTAGTTTAGGGCTAATTAAATAAAATAAATCATTTAACCTGGGCTTGATAATTAGTTAAGTTTCTGATTTTAGGTAATGGAGTTGACTTAATTTAAACTAAATCAGTTAACTTAGGTTAAGGAATTAAATTGATTGATTTACATTAAGTAACAAGCTAAACCTAGTTGAGTAATAGGAACTTAATCCATTAACCTTTAATTAATCAACTTAACCATAGTTAAGAACAACCAATAGAACAAAAGTAACTAATTGGGATCAACTAACCCAAATTAATACATAACTCAAGCAACTTAACCGTAGTTACCTAATGGTAGTTCTAGGGACCTTAGGGGGTATTTTAGGTCTTTTAGTTGAAGGAATCTTGGGTGTAACAACCCAAGAACCTTCTAGACTTATAAGATCAGATTTTTAGGGGATAGAAAAGTTTTTTGAATAGGTTGGAAGTTTCTGGAATAGGGACAGCTGTCCCAAAGATAAGGATGACAGCTGCCCTATGTACTATTTCGGCCTTTAAATTGGGAATGTGCCAAAAAGGATATCCCATTCCAAAAATATCCTATAAATAGACCCCCTCCCTTTAGAAAAAAGAGGATTTTTTTTTGGGGACACTCTGAAAACATTCTTTCAACCTCTCTTAGCTGCTAATACATTCTGAAAATACAGAAAGAATCAAAATATTTTCTCATTCATAAAGAAAAATTTCCAAAAAAAAAAGAATATGGTTGAAAAGGTTTGATTTTCTTTTGGGAGTTCATCAAGCTTTTGTGTGTCTTCTCAACATGGTTCTGGTTCTTTTTTGTTTCTGGTTTTTGAAATATATGTTTTGAGTACTCAAGACCTGGGCTGTTTACTCTGGTTTGCTGCTGGTTTTCTGGTTGCTCCTGCTTTCATTGTTGCTGGAATTTCCTTCTTTGTGATACTTTTGATGATTACCTGANTTTGAGATTATGTAAAGTTGAATCTTCTTCTCCTTTATTCTTAGTATAAACCATTGAAATAAGACTGTTAGTGTGCTGGTAGAGGAATCTGAAGGAATATTGTATATGAACTATCTGAACTATTTTGTTTTAGCTTTTGTCTAAATTCTGTTGGTTCCAGAACTTATTAAGTTTTGCATGAGGTTGTTTTGTGTCTGTCTCAGTTTTACTAATATAATTAGCACTAAGGTAGATGAGTTTGACCTTCCAATGGTCAAATTCACCCCACAATAGTGCATAAACAGCAGCATGTCCCTGAAGTTACCTCTGTTAAGGTATAAAATAAGTAGTCAAAAGGCCTCCTAGGGTAAGGAATCTGAATATCTTAAAATGATCAGATTCTGCTCTATAAAAGCCTAAAAAGTCAAAATTATGGTATAATTGTCAAGAGGAACAAAGATGAGATCCATGGAGCTAAATCTGCCCCTTTTTATGGCCAGATTTAGTCCCTAAGAGGTCTGAATATGCTTTGTTCTTCTAAGAGCGTCATTAAGGATTGAATCTAACCTCCTTCATGATTAGATTCATCTTTTGACAATACTCAAAGGTATATCCTCAACACTGTCCAAATAGTAAAGTGTTGGACTTATAATCTTAGATTAATGATAAAAAATGCTCTTATTTGTGTTCCTTGTTCATTGAAGGGACTCAGTAAGCATGTCTCCATATGGCTTTAAACTTAGGTTAATGTTGGCATTATGGGATTGAAATCTGACATATTCATGGTCAGGTTTACACCAAGAGAATGCATAAATAATTCTATTTTGTTAGCGTAGCTTAGTATATCATTTATCAGGTTTAAACTTGACCTCCTTTCATGGTCCTGTTTGATCTGGTAGGTGCTCAACAATCAATTAGTTTGTGTGTTCTATAGATTTCAAAAAGAGAGCTGTAAATGTACAGTACGAAGAATCCATATGTAGAGCAGCTGTTTAGATTTCCATTTTCTAGTTTTTTCTTTGATATTCATAAAAATGTATTTTTACAGAAGTTGTATTTTCGCTTTAGAAAAACTGTAATTCATTCATTTATTGCATTGTTGGAATCTTGTAATTTAAGAGATTGGACTGTATATTCTTTTTTTAGCATTTCATTCGATATTGTTCAAACTAAATTTTGAGGTGATTTTCCTGGAGCTTTGAATCTATTTTTTTTTCTCTAAAAAGTAGTTCAAGGATAAAAATAGATTTTCTAATCAAAAGGGAGTTGGTATTCAAATCAGTCCGCAGGAAACCTTTCTTAAACATTTATCGGATTTTCAGAAGTGGTTATTTCAAAATCCAGTCGTTTCAGTTAAGTGGATTTAGTAGATTATTTTGGTTCATGTCGTATCCTGTTAAATTTTCTGAAATCGATGTATGAACACTTTGGAACCTTTGAAGCATGTGATTAAGCTATCTAAAAATTGACAAGAATTGTTAATTTAGAATTGGTAAAACTGCCTGTGCTATGTCTTCGTTAGAAATTACAAAGTTCCAGAAAAAATAAAGTAATTTTAGCTTACCAATTTAAAGCGAGACCAGCAAATAATGTATTTATGTGTCTGTAATTCTTATAGGTGTATGTATATCTACACGAATGAGGTACATCTAGATTAACACATTTTCTATCATTTACCACACTAGAAAGTGAAGACCTTTAGGATTTGATTAAGAATTGAATTTCTTAACTGGTAGTCTTCTCATAACAATAGCCAAACTAGGATGGCTTAAAGTGATTAATTAGGGATAAAATATGGCCATAGCCCGAAATATGTTATCCTTTAGGCTAGTGAACATCATTTTAGGCAATCCTCTAGGTAGAGTGACATCCTTTAGTTTGAAAAATTGGGTAAAATCAAGTGTCATTCCAAAAATTATCATTGTCCACACTCGGGAGTGGCAACTCATGCCCCCGACCCTCAACTCTAAACAATTAACAAAAATGCTCATAACAATCACGGGTACATTTCAGGTGACGTGTTTTACATGTGTTCAAAAATAACAAGTGTACGCCATCGTGACCCATCTAAAATAAACCCATGAACGCCCTAATTGATCTTAAAACTACTCCTTCAAATAGAAAACATAAGGAATAATCGAATATTTCCTCAAATAGGCACTGTAAACTGTCATGAACAATAGTCTTGATTACGTAAGCTACACTCGGGTTCGAAAACTCATGTCCCCGTCTTCAACTTCAAATCTTAATAAAATTACGTGTTGCGGCTACGGGTGCATTTCATATGGCGTAATCGTAATATGTTCAAAAGCATAACAAGTGCACGTTCTCGTAACTTGTTTTTTCAAGATAAATCCATACTTATCAAAAGCGGCTAATTATTTTAAAAAAAGGCACAATTGGAAAAAATGCACAATCAGATAATTTAGGCCAAATATTAGTAGTTAAGCGACCGTGATAGAAACACGTAATTCGGGAGTGCCTAACACTTTCTCCCGGTTTAACAGAATTACTTACTCGGATCTCTTGTCGCAGACAAATCAAAATAGAGTCAAAACTTCCTCGGTTTGGGATTCTAAAATAAAATGGTGTCCCGGAGCATCGTCAAAAATTCGGGTGGCGACTCTAAAAACAATAATAAGTTCCAAAACCGAATAATGTCACTTAAAGTGGAAAAATACCCTTATTACCCCTTCATTAATTCGGGGGTGAAAAAAAGAAGGTGTGACAGAAATATTGCGGTATTTAAACACATAATGAGGAAATGTAAAGCGCGTCCTAAGTTGGGAACCTCTTTGTGCCCGAGTTTGGCCTAGCAACAAATTGATTTGGAGAACTTTAAATTCTAAATGCCTCATTTTATTGATAAGAAAAATAGACAAATCCCAAAACGATAGATGAAAAATAAATCTCACTAATGGCCATTGGCCTTATTACATTGATAGAAAAATAAAGACACTCCTATCTACTTGGTCCCAGAAGGACCTTCCCCAGACTCAACATTCTTGCTTTCCTTGTACAATTTTCCCAGCTCGCGAAGTCCCAACAACAGGTAAGTTCTGACTAGGTATCCCCCTACAGTTCCCTCAACCTTTTAACAATCTTCAACTCTTTTGATGAAATTTTCTTCTAGCTTGACTATACCTCGTTCCAACTACCCCAGCCTCTTGTTGGCGTTGATAGCCATGTCCTTCCATTCCTTGATCAGTTTCTTGTTGGACTCATGTATCTTGTAGTGGTCATCCTCACTTTCCCGTATCCTTTTGCGCAGCTGGTTGAACTTGACTTGTGCTTCAACCCTTTCATCTATAACCCTGTGGCCTCGGATGTACCCTGGCTTGATCTGACCACCCAGATACTCTTCTAACCAACCAAGATAGAAAGAGGTACAACCGGCATTATACCTATCTGGCTCGTTGGTGTCTTTCTCAAGTATAACCTTGCTGTGTCACAGGTGCTGAGCTTGGAACTTGTGAGGACTGTCATTATTTTGAAAGTCAGCTCGAAGATGGCTCATCTTCTCGACCCTAGGGATGACTTGCTTCCTTGCCGCTTGCCTCATAACTCGAAGAGGGACGTAAGGGTATGTCCCCCTTAGACCAATAAGTATCAGAAATGATGCGTCTCGGGATCAAATGATGAACTCATATGTAGGAAACCATTCAAACATCCATTGAACCTACTCTTCAGTCAAGTTATCAAAAAGCTCAACCCATCCCTCAGCATTTTTAGGCTGAACGAACATGTCAGGGATATAATTCATTCGCTTTGGGTGATGGAAAGCGATGTGGTCATCCCAGATTCTGCGGTGAATGTCATGTCGGTATTCGCCTCTTTGGAGATGTTCCATGAGCCAGAGTTGAAGTAATAAATTGCGAACTTCTAAATGCTTTGCTCCTTGTTGACACCTTTCTAAGGCCCGATATATGTCTGCAACGATCATGGGCACAATGCTGAAGTCTTGCCCATTTACCCCTTCCATTATAGTCTTAGTTACCATGGCTAGCCTGGTATGGATCCTTTCCTTCTTCACCAGGAACACGATAAGACCCAAAAAGCAAACCATAAACACGAACACTCGGCAATAGATGTGTCCCAGAGAGGTGATATCAAACTCGTCATGGTAGGTACGGTATGATTTGCTGTAGCCATACCTTTTGTACAAGTAGTCAAAGTGAATGTACGAATCCTCCAAACATACTAATTCCGCGTCCTTTTTCAGACCCATCATTTTGAGGAACCTTTTGCCTGTGCGGTTCTCAGGCATCAACAACCCTGGAGTTTCCCATACTAGGTTAGCTAGCCCTCCTATCTCTTCTATCAAAGGCGTCATTTTGATGTTCCCAAAGCGGAACACGGACCTTTCACGATCCCAGAACAGGGTAGTAGCCTCTACTATCATTTTGTTAGGATGGATTTCCAGGAGAGATGGTAGGTTACCCAAGTGTTTCCTGACGATAACTTTGTCGCTAGAGTGCAGATCCTCCCACCAACTCAACAATTTTGGGTGGATGTTGGAGACCGAATCTGGGGACTTCGTGCCTCATTTTTTTTGCAAAGAAAATAAGGTTAGGCCCTTACCCCCACCGGACTTGACTATTTATCGTCAATAATTAGCAGGAAGCATTTAGTTCTCCAAATAAATGCACAAAACATGGGGGTGTCCGTTTGGGTTTAGGGAAACCCAATGGACTTTTGGATAAGGCCATCTTAAAAGCTATCGTGTGGACGACACTTTAGCTCGACTAGGTTTGACCATGATGCATGCAATAGTGCAACAGAGTAAGGTTTCTATGGGGTATTAGACCGGTACCCTTGAGTGGACAACTCAAGGAGGAAAGGCACGGAACCGTCGACTGCACCGCTGATCGACTAGTTTTACCACAAATAAACCTTTCCGAATTTAGTGGGTAATAATATAGGAAAAGCGCAACCACTCATCAAGCGTTGCTATAGTATTTTGTTTGGCACGAGTGGAATATGAATGTTGAGCATGATTATGCAATAATAAGTATTAAAACAAGTTGTCACGTATTTGCACGTTAAAAAAAGCGGTAAAAACGGTAGTGATGACTTAAAGCAGTTACAAAAGAAAGCAAAGAGACATGTCAGTTTCGTTTTTGAAGAAAAGTAAATACCCGAAGTAAACAATTAATTGCATGTAAAGGGAATAGGAAAGGGTGCAAGTATTTAATATAAAGGCACAAATTCACGAAATAATTTGAAATGGTAAAATCCTGGATATCCCCAGCAGAGTCGCCATGCTGTCGTGCCCCCTTTTTCTTTGTGGAGATCGGGTTTATGACATTGGTTGGGACAACTCGTTCCTTTTGGGAAAGGGGTTTGCAGATTTTGAAGAGTCGCCACCTAACAATTTTTACGGTGCGTTAGGGCCCCTAAGGGGTTCAATTACAACTATGTTACTAACCAGAGATTTGGGCAAGGGCTTGAAATTATCCTAAGGGGAAGGTGTTAGACACCCCTCAGGATCCACAAGTATGGTTCCCGGCCAAATGGTTTCGTGAACTTGTACAATCAGCAAATAACAAGTAAAGGCTCAAATAAGAGGGGATTTAAGTCTTAAGCATGCAAATGTTTAGAAAACAGTAAAGAAGATTAGCTTTCGAAAAGGATTATGAGCTAAGAATATAAAAGGTGTCCTAGGTTTATAATAATATGGATCATATCAATGCAATACCCGGTAATCACTCCTCGAAGAGCGGATACACGTGGTATTAGCGCACCGGCCATCATATCCATATTCTACCCTTCCCACCCCGTTAGGTTATTAAAAATGAGTGTTGGTCTTGACCTCTATTGCATCCTGTTACCCTTCCCTTCCGATCAGTCTCGGAGGAAATTAGGACTCCTATCCTAAAAGGAGGTGTTAGGCAGACCCTCAGGTTTTAAAGGTAAAATTCTAAGGCGACAGATAACAAAACAAGCAGGACTGCAAATAAAGGAAAGCATAGAAAACAAATAAAGGCTCAAACATTCCTCCACACACTTTACAGATAAGCAGAATGTCTCATACACAATTAAGGTCCATATTAATTCAGAATCCTAAAGCATGGTATCTAGGTGATAAAACAAAGACAGATTTATTGCATAACTCAGAGAGGAGGTCTTAATCAGGCTTGCCTACTGGCTTTAAGCATGCTGACAGTTAAACATGATCACAGAGACAGTTCTGATTTTATTTTTTTCTAAATTAATTACCTAAGGCTTGCCTAGGCGTAGGATAACATGCAACAGTTATTCAGATTTGTTAATGATTGTAGGTTGTTTATAGCTAATAACATGCAATTGGAGGTGTTGAAGATGTACAAAGACTAATTACCAGTTGCTTAGAATAAGGGACTGTTATGTAATTAGACTAAATGCAGTTAAATAGATACGATCCTATAACATGATATCTAATGCAGCATGATGCATAATAACTTAAACAGGATTTCTAAATGCACATAGAATCATAGCATTATGCACATTTTATGGAATAGTATAAGTGATAGATTTTTAATGATTGTTTACCTAGAACAAGATCTCTATATGTATAGCATGATGAGACATGATTATAGTTTGTTTGTCCTAGGACAGTACTTCTAGTGAAGTTTCAGAACATGGGCAGAATCACATAATAGCAACTTATTTTATTATTTATCCTATATGCAAATTTCTAAGCATGGATGAGATGTTGAATACACATAGATCCGAAGTAGCATGATATCTAATGCATGGAATGGTGTACCTAAACATGGCTTCTATTGCGCATAGAGAAAATAAACCTAGAAACATGGTCTCTACCCTTAATTATACTACAACATGCATATCACCCACCCATTTTTACTATCCGACCCCAGAGTTGTTTATAATTAATTATTATAGGCCATTGAATAAGAATTACACAACTGAAGTAGAAGGAAAATAAGAAGTTAACTATAGGGAGCCTACAAAATAGGCTCCAATCTCCAGGTCCTCAACGACAGGTATTATTTCACAACCTTCTCATAATCCGGGTGTGTTAGAGTTCCCTAAGGACCTCAAGGGCTCCCGGGTAGTGCTCACACCCAGATTTCATAGCCAAAATAGAGTAAGTGCAGTGTGGAATGGCCAGACTCTGTGTGTCAAAGTTCAGAGAGAGCTCAAGGGTCCCAAGGTAATGCTCACATAGAAGGGGCAGAACCTAGACTTCTAAGAGTATATGTGAGAGTGATTTTTTTAAAAAGGTTTAAGTAAGAAAACATTTTTGAGAAAGGGTAAGTAAGAAAAACAATTTTTGAAAGGGAAACTTGATTGGAATAGAAGTTCAACATCACACAAAGGACCAGGGATAGTCCAACATTCACAAGCAGGGGTAGTGGGATTTGAGGGACAAATACAGAGCATGTAAGGGCAAATATTTTGCAGGCAGAAACACATATAGGCATACAATCAAAAACTCCTAAGGGTTCAGAGGATCAGGGGTGCAGTAAAGTACTGGATTAGATTAACATATCAAAAGTAAACAACTAAGACCATGATCACTAATGTACCAATCATAGGCATGGGGATTCACATAAGAAACAGGTGTCAAGTATACGGAAACATGTTGGTCATTGATAAGTAAAGCCTAACTTAACATGTGAATGGAGTTCAGGATCCTAGATACATGTTGAATAATAAGTAAAAGCAAATTAGAAACACGCTGAATTACAACAGTAATAAAAACATGTTGGTTTGAGGAATGAAATCTAAATTAGAACATACCAGTGAAGTGAAGAAAGTAGTAACACAAACAGGATGTAGGAGATGCACAATAGTTAGCCTTGGCTTGCAGCCGGCTAACTTAGAATAGTAGTAACTAACATAGAAGAGAGAGAGAGAGAGAAAGAGAGAGAGAGTAGAGAGTTTTTAATTATGTGAGGTAGAGAGAGTTGAATAGATTAGTTCGTGTGTTCAAAAATAAGAGGCCGAGGTATATATAGGTTTTAAAATAGTAGTAAGTAAGGTGTATATCAAAGTCCGACAACAATTAAAGGAATTAGAATCAATCAGTTTAAGTACTTCCTCTAATTAAGGGGTTAACTTTCAAACGGTAAGAACAGGTAACCAATAAGGAAGCAAATCAACATATGATTGGAACATAAATAAGAAAATACTTCAAAATAGTGTAAGTATAGAGCTGGTAATTAAGCTAGGTTCATAGAGTCCTAATTAAGGAAACAAACGTTGAGAATCAGTTGACAGCATAATTAACCAAAAATAAGGCAAAAGAATATTTTAAAGATTGAAATCAGTCGAGAATAGAGGGTATCAATCACAGGGAATCTGGGATTCCGTTAGAAGGAAATATTAACCAAAGGAATGTATTGCAACTGAACGGAACAGACATAGCATAAGCAAGAATAGGCAAAGTAGGGTAAGAGAATCACATAAATCAGGGATTTAAGTTAGAACATAGTAAAATGATTATAGGAAATAACGGAGTAAACATGATACGAGTAGAGGACACAAAGATCAGAAACCCTAATGAAAAAAATATGGTAAAGTCACAGAAAAGCTCAGAACATTCATGGGAAACATGTACACATACAGACTAAACGAACAAAATCATCAAAACAGACTCAGAATTCTAAGATTAAGGCAAAGCCACTTAGGGTTTCCAACATAGTAAGTTTGATGAAGGAAAAACATAAATAAATCGTGCAAACATAGTAGAAATTATAGAATAATACTTAAAATCAGAAAGAAAATCATTATTTTTTCAGAAAGGTGTTAAGAAATCCTAAATTGAAGATTAAGAGTCATTTTTAAAGAAAAATCGGAATCTTTAAGGAAAATAGCAAAAATAACTCAGAATACATCCATATCTGTCATAGATCTAAGAAATCGAGATCCAAAAATTAGGGTTTTAGTGAGATAACCCAAAAAGAGAGAAAATTGACTCAGAAACCATAGGTTTTGGCCGGAGATGGGAAGATCTTACTCGGACAAGCCAAGGGTGGCCTGAGAAGGCATGAACAGTCATGTGGTGAGGTGAACTGCCTCAGGATCTCCTAAGGACCTCTGGATAGTGATACCTTGTATAGGAGGGATCCATGAAGCTAAGAGGAGTGAGGACACATGGTTTCCGGCAAGAGAGGTAGCCGGAGAAGAGCCATCTTCATCGGAGAAGAAGAGACTGGAAGTCTCTAGAAGAGACTAGAGAGAGAGAGAGAGAGAGAGAGAGAATTAAAGAGATGAGGGACCGGTGAGAATGAGAGGGGAAGAGGGTAGGTTGTTAGGGTTTCATTAAGGTAATAGAAATATGGGCCGTTGATCTAATTTGATCAACGACTCAGATTGGTTTGGGGTTAGGCCGGGTAGGAGTCTGGTCTGGGGTGTTTGGGCTAGTTTAATTGGATGGGTTTGGGTTTAATTGGGGGCTAGAATTTAAATAAAATGTGGCTAGCTGTTAAATACTCAATAAAAATGTTAAATGCTCAATTAAAATTAGTTAAAATAACTAATAATCAGAAGAATGAAATTGGTGATTAATAAATAAAATGAAAATGGTTATTCAGTATTTAAAAATATAAATGACCAATTATTGGATCGAAATAGCATAAAATATATGGTTAGGTTATAATTGTAAAATTATTGCAATTATAGCCAAAAGGTGCTAATTTGATTGATTGTGAAATAATTTGATCTTAACAAGGCCAAAAATAATGTATTAAGTCAAGTGATGTCTTTGAAATCATTTGTAATGCAATTTACCATTAATTATTAGAGATAAAAAAATACTGGATAAATTAGAAATAAATTTATAAAAATATGAGAAAATTATGGAAAAATACCAATTGTTATGGAACTTGATTTTGAAGGTATATATGCAAATTTAAAAATAATATGAGGAAAAATTGGGTATCAACGGTAAGCAAGGCTACATATTTGTGTTACTAGTAGCATTATCTATTGAAACTGACATGATTTTATCACTAAGCAATAATGCATTTTTGCATTATCCAATATTCATCGATCCAATGACTGGTAACTATAAAGTAATCGCAATCATTACCACTTCTACCAATATCAGTTGTAATAGCAACACGATACTTTATATGAATAAATAAATAGCGCAAATATTGTACATATTCATGTTTATATTTATAAATATCGCTCTTTACGGTTGTACGAGGAAAACCTTTATAAGTAGGATTAAAAATTTTTCTAATATAATGCTCAAAGTGAGGGTTAGAAGGAAAACTATAGGTTAAGCACATAACAGTAACCATTTTTGCCAATTCTTCCCAATCTTTTTATTGGATCATAATATAAAATACCACCAATAACAACGTTAATTCCCGGTTTAAATTGATTGGACCCAATACTAGGGTCAGCCTGACTAGGAGTAGGTACACTTGTCCCCTCGGCCAAAGCTTTCATACGAAGATATTTGACTTTATCTTGAGGGTGTATCAATATGTGTCTAGACAAAGTTCCCGTCCCCCTCCCTTCTCCCCGACCTCCAAAATATTTAAAAGCTAACTTTTTGCCACAAGTTTTACACTTAGCCTTATTTTGTGGAGTTAGTTGAGTAAAAAAATGGCCAAACAATAGATGTTTTTGTCTGTTTGGTACGTTGTTTAGAAAAAGTAGGGGCAGTAACAAGAGGGTCAGACGAGACATAATTTGGATTATCATTAGTTGGGTTAACTTCAAGAGTAGTACTAGTGGGTGTATTGTCATCCGTTTGCGTTTCATCAAAATCTATTTCCTCCTCATCATTTTCATCAATAGTTGGATTACCATAAAGAACATTTATATATTCTTGGTCTAAATGTTCACCGGGTGCAATATGATGGCAAAATTGACTCTCGGTAAATTATAATAAACGATTATCACTATCAAGAATAGTAGGTGTAGGACGGATATGAGGTTTGTTTTGGGGAACCGGGATAAATGGAGGAGGAACAGAGTGACCACTAGATTCGCTGTCGCGCCCCCCCATTTTCCTCTCCTTTCGGATCAGTCAGGGTTTTTGACATTATTGGGACAACTCGTTTCCTTTTGGGAAAGGGGTAAGTAAGGAATTGAAGAGTCGTCACCTAACGAATTAAGGTGCGTTAGGGCACCTACTAAGGGTCATTATAACACATATTTGAGTAACCGGAGATTGGGTAAGGGCTTAAAATTACTTCAAGGGGAAGGTGTTAGGAACCCCTCAAAGTCCACAATTGTGGTTCTCGGCCAAACAAATTTTGAGAATTTTAAAATAGATAGCACATAAGCAATAAAAGCACATAGGTGAACAAATAAATATTTTTTAGAAGATTCGCAGTCTAAGCACACATATGTGCTAAAGTTTTAGAAGATTTCAGGGTCTAAGCGCACATACCAGGTTTGAAAGAGTTATGAGCTAAACACACATATGTAAGGGATAGGGGTCCTGGGTTGTTTATCCTATAGGATCACATCACTACAATACCCGGTAATCACTCCTCAGAAGTGGGGCTACACGTTGCATTAGCGCACCAGCTATCATATCCATATCTACCCTTTTCCACCCCTTAGCGGTTATTAAAGCGAGTGTTGTTTAACGATATCTATGCGTGCTGTCACCCGTCCCTTCATAATAGCCCTAGAGGAATTTGGGACCTCTACCTATAGGAAGTTCTAGACAGACCCCTAAGGTTGAAAGGAAAAAATACTAGGTGACATGCAAGAATAGATAGGACTTAAACAAATAAAATAGGAAAGAAGCAATTAAGAGGCTCAGGTTTACTTCCACAAATATTGCATGTAAACAACACGTCTCAAACACAAACAAGGGCAGTATTATTAAGCAGGATCCTAAAACATGATATCTAGGTGAGTATCAGAATACAAGAGATATGCAGATTTATTTTATAAACCCAGAAGCAGGGACCCTAATCAGTTTGCCTACTGATTTTAAGTATGTTAACCATTAGGTAGTAAACACAAAAGAAACAGTTTTCCAGTTTTATAAAAGTTGTTTACCTAAGTCTTGCCTAGGCATGGTGGGAATGCACAATAGTTACCAGAATTATTTAAAATAGTTTAGAAGTTGTTTTACCTAAAGCATGCTGTTCTACGTGTTGCAAAGACACATGGGTTATTACCAGTTTTACTAACACAGGATAATCATATGTGAGGCTATCTTATGTCCCTTTTCATGCATCAATATTAGCTAGGTGTGACTTAGTGAGATCCTAAAACATGGTATCTAATGCGCAGAATGATTTATATGCAGAGTTCCTAAAGCAGTATTTCTAAATGCACATCATGATGCAGAATTCCTAAAGAAGGACGCACAAAAGATTACAACATTGTTAAGAATGACTTCAAAAAATGTGCAGGAACAACAGTTCATGTTAGTGCTATTATTTAGCCCTGAAGCATGATTTCTAAGTGATAAAAAAATGTTGATGCTGAAATAGTACACATGAAACTTAAGAGCATGATATATAATGTATGATATGCTTTGTATGTATTGGTCCTAAACATGGATTTTAATGCGCACATAGAAAAGTAAGCCTAAGGCATGGTTTCTACCCCATTGATATCGACAACAAACATGTCTACCCTCCCCTTTTCACTATCAATCCCCAATATTCATTCACAATAATTATTACAAACCAATGTGAACGAATTACATAAATAGATAAAGAAAAGTAAGAAGTTACACTATAGGGAGCCTGAAAACAGGCCCAAATTCTCAGAACCTCAAATGCCCAAATGTTTCATAGCCTTTCTAATATCCAGGTGTGTCTGAGTTCCCTAAGGACCTCAAGGGATCCTGGGCAGTGCTCACACCCAGATTTCACAACCATAATTGAGTAAGTGCAGTATGGAAGGGCCAACTCTAATGCATCAGAGTTCAGAGGGATCTCATAGGGTCCCTAAGCAGTCACACATTAGAGGGGCAGAACCTAAGGACCTAAGAGTAGAATGAGATTGGTTGATATAGTTTTGAAAAGGTTTTAGTAAGAAAACAATATTAAAAGAGACTTGCTTGAAAAAAATTTGTGATATAAAAGAGGGAGTCATTCAGTAAAAACAACTTTTGAAAAGAAAGAGTTATATAATTAAACAACAGCAGATCAAACATAGTGCCAAAACCAAACTCCGCAATACTTAAAGAACACAGAACCAAAACAGGGAGAACAAACGTACACACAGGGGTGATGAGGATTGGGGACACATAGAGCACATGTAGTGCACACATAGTTATAGGATCATGAAAATTATTATAGGGGTTTAGGGAATCAGCATATCACGAATCTCAGAACCAACACAGGATCAGACAACTTAGGATAGCTAACTGCTTTGCACAAAAAGGTTCATGATAGAAATTGGGGAAAAGATAAGTAAGGTAGAGTCACATTGAGGTATACTACAAATGGGGTTCATAAGCAGGCTGATCCTAAGGGGGTGGACATATTCAGAAGCATGCTGATAAAGCAGTAAAGTAGACATATTAGTTGCAGGTTAAACAACAAAACCACAGATAGAAACATATTAGAAACATGATAAACTGAAGCAGTAAAAGAAGCATATTGGTTTGGGACTTGAATTGAAATTAGAACATACCAGTAAAGAAGACAGTAAACGCAAAAAGTGAAGGAACAGGAGAGCACAATAGTTATCCTTGGCTTGCAGACGGCTAACTCAGAATAATAGTAAGTAACACAGAAAGAGAGCAGAAAGTTTTTGAGTGCGTAAGAGAGAGAGAGAGAGCTTTTTGAACCAATTTCTTGTGAGTTCTAAGTGAATGAAAGAGCAATGTATATATAGTTTGGAACTAGATAGAGAATAAGTTAAAAATCAAAGTCATGCAGTGATTGGGGAATCAGAATCAATCAGCATAAAATCAATGTAAGTACTCCCTTCAATTAAGGAGTTAACTTCAAATGGTAATAGACATGTAATAAATAAGGAAAGATACCATATGTGACTGGAATATAGCACATACAAGTATAAGACATGTAATAGAGGCTAGGTTCAGAAAATCTAATTAAGGAAAGTACTAAAAAAATCGATTAATAGCATAATCTCCAATAAATAAAGCAAGAAAATATTTTAGAGGTTGAAATCAGTAGAGAATTGAGGGTATCAATCACAGGGAATTAGAGATTCAAATAGGGGTAGCATTGATTAAGAAGAATCAACACAAATTGAAAAGAATCAACACATAATAGGCAGGACAAAGGCAAGAATCAGAACCCTAATAGGAACGGTAAAGTAAAAATCACATAGAATCAGGGATCCAAACTGGAACATAGTACTGATGAACACAAACTTCTGAGAATAAGCGAGATAAACACATAATAGGCAGGAATAGGCAAAATCAGAAACGCTAATAAGCCAAATAGGGTGAAAATCACACAAAATTAAGGATCACATAAAACATAGCATGACTTAACCGAATAGACATGATATAGGCGGAAGAAGCAACAATCAGAAACCCTAATAAGGTAAAATCATAGAAACTCTGAAAGAATTCATAAATAACAGACATACAAATGAATCAAATGAACAAATAAGCAAGAACAGACTCTGCACCCATGGTTAAGACGAAGAAACTTAGGGTTTTGACATAATAAGTCAGACAAAAGGGGAAAAACTTAAATAGACGCTTAAACATATTGAAAATCATAGAATAACACTTAAATCAGCAGAAAAATCATTTTTGAAAAGGGGTCAAGAAACCCTAGTTTGAAGACGAAGAGGAGTTTTATAAAAAATTGGAGAAATCATTAAAGAAAACAGAAAAATAACTCAGGATATATTCAGATCTATTACAGGTCTAAGAAGTCAAGAGTTAAAAAATAGGGTTTCAGAGATTGATAACCCAGAGATGAGAGAATCGGCTTTGAAACCATATAGTTGTAATGAAACAAGGCGAGATTCTAACTTACAAACGAAAAGTGGCCTGAGACAGGCCAACGAACATAGACTCAAACCGGAGCCGGTCGGAATCCTTTGAAACCCTTTCAAGGATTCATAAAATCGAAGAGGCATGGAGCGTAGGAGGCCAGGAATGGCCGGAGAATGCATAGAAACACCACATGGTGAATTTTAGGCCGGTGACGACGCTTGAGAGTTAGGGTTTGGTTGAGAGGATTTGAGAGAGAAGAGAGGAGTGATAGCGGGTGTGTGAGGGAAATGAGAGATGTGGGGAGGGGGGGAGGGTAGTCTCTTAGGTTAAATTAGGAAAGAATGAATCTGGTCCATTGATCCGAAATGATCAACGGTCCAGATTAAGTGGGAATTGGGTCCGGGTAGATTTAGGAATTGGGCTTGGGGTATTTGGGCTTGATTTAATCAGGCGGACTGGTTTTATTTAGGCTAGAAGTAAAATAAAAGTTGCTATTTGTTAATTACCCAATTCGAATTAATTAAAATAATTTGTAAAATAGCTAATAATTATAAAAATGAATTTCATGCATAGAAAATAGTTTTAAAAAGATTATTTAGTATTTAAAAATACAAATGATTAATTTCTGGTGGGAAAATGGTACAAAATTATATGATTGGCTATAAATGCAAGGTTATTGCAATTATAGCCAAAAGGTGCCCGTTTGACTAATTATGGGATATTTGGACTTAATAAGACCATAAATATAAAATAATAAATCAAGAAATGTTTGGAAATCGTTGTGACGCGATTTTGTAATTATTTTTGGGAAACAAAATGCTAGATAGATTAGACAAAATATAGAAAAATTATGGAAAAATACCAATCGCTGTTAATGCATGATTTTGAAGGTACATATGCAATTTTAAAATTATTTTGGAAAAAAATTGGGTATCTACAGCTGCCCCTCTTTATCCGAAGTAGATAAAAGAGTTGTCGGGTAAAGATAGATGGCAATTTTGACCGAGCGAAACGGTTAGAGAGATTTAGGTCGCGCTTCGACTTCCTAGCTGCCTACATATCCATGGTTTTATAGGAATCAGGCCGTATGTAGTTCCGGATTCATTGGCGAAGTATACCGATGAAGTTATCACAAGAACGGACGCAACATCTAGGGCTGGCGAATGAACGGCTTGAGGGATATCGGGTTTGATACCGTTGGGAGAACTGGAGCGGGATTGCTCCTGCTGGGATAGCCGTTGCTTTCCAAGTTACCTGCAAATAAAAGCAATACAAGTGTATAATATGCACAAATTAAAACATGATGCAACTTCCCGTTGGACTATGAAAGTTGTCTTTGGACGGTTAGGGATGACGTCATTAGACCATGATGTCCTGGGCCATGAATGGATTGAAGGGAGATTCGTAGGCCATTAAATGATGTTCTCGGGCCATGCAGATGGTATCACTGAACTATGATGTCTTTGAATAATGATATGCAAATTGAGAGAGATCCTCAGGCCATGACATGGTGTCTTCTGGCTAAGAGGATGATGTTGTTAGACTATGACGCCTTTGGACAGGTTGGTGATATTTCAGCCCATGATATGCAATAATATAATGTTGACAAGACAGAGCTTAGTCTTGCGAAGTGAAGGTCAGAGCTTAGCCCAAAAGAGAAGCGAAGTAGATAATGCTTGAGAGACAACGCTTATTCTTGGTGAAAAAGTAAATTGGAGGAGGAGCTTAGCCTCATGCAGATAGGAAGGCAGCGTTTAGCCTTATGCAAAATGGAAGGCAGTGAATTAGCCTTATGCAAATGGAAGGCAGAAGATTAGCCTTATGCAGATAGGAAGGCAGATGATTAGCCTTATGCAAGGGAAGGCAGAAGATTATCCTTATGCAAAATGGAAGACAGAGATTAGCCTTATGCAAGAGGAAGGCAGATGATTAGCCTTATGCAAGGGAAGGCAGAAGATTATCCTTATGCAAAATGGAAGACAGAGATTAGCCTTATGCAAGAGGAAGGCAGATGATTAGCCTTATGCAAGGGAAGGCAGAAGATTATCCTTATGCAAAATGGAAGACAGAGATTAGCCTTATGCAAGAGGAAGGCAGATGATTAGCCTTATGCAAGGGAAGGCAGAAGATTATCCTTATGCAAAATGGAAGACAGCTTGGCCCTATGCAAAGGAACAAATAGCGAATGCTAGTAGAATTTCTTAGCTGGTAATAGGTTGTGGTATTGCGATCGTTGTGAGAACTGTGACTATGGAGAATGTTCGTTCTTTTGTGCTGATAGTAAACCTTGCATTTGCGATTGTGTTGAAGTTTGTGACTTAGAAACATGTTTGTTCTTTATTCCTTCATCCAAAGAGAAATCGTGAGTTCTGTAGATGGGGAAGTTTGGTTCGTATCCCCGCTGGCTCTGCTTGCTTCATTCTGCTTGGTCTGATGATCCTGTTTATGTCATCGGGGTAGTGTTTTCTAAACAAAGCTATATTTTGAAAACGTGCATGATTTTATAAAGGCATAGTGAAAATATATTTTGAGAAATTTAGACGAACCGATGACCGTGAAATGGTTCAAGACATTGCAACCACTCATGCTACAGAATTTTGAGGGTCCTCCTCAAAATTCTGCCCTAGTTAGATGATTGATGATTCTTACCGTTGTACATGCTGCGATTGGCTGAACCTTCTTTGGAATTTTGAGAGTCCTTCTCAAAATTATTCCCCAGTTTCCAATTGCAGGTAGGGGGGGGGTTGAGATTTTTATTGAATTATGACCGAAACCATAGGCTGCCTACGTATCTCCTCTTAAACGGGAATCAGGTCAGGCGTAGTTCAATTTATATCATAAAGAATTACAAATAGTAGATTTTGAATGCATCTGAAATAATTGGCTTTGGCCAGACTTCTTCGTCCATTTATGCAAGTATAAGAGCTCTTCCTGTCAATACTCGGTGAACCATGTATGGACCTTGCCAGTTGGGAGAGAATTTCCCTTTGGCTTCATCTTGATGTGGAAAGATCTTCTTTAACACCAGCTGCTCTGGTGTGAACTGTCTTGGTTTGACTCTTTTGTTGAAAGCTCTAGTCATTCTACTCTGATAAATCTGTCTGTGATATATTGCATTCATCCTTTTCCCATCTATGAGGGCCAACTGCTCGTACCAACCTTTTATCCATTCTGCATCATGGAGCTTAGCTTCTTGTATGATTCTTAAGGAAGGGATCTCCACTTAGGCAGGAATAACAGCTTCCGTACCATAAACCAGTAAATAAGGAGTTGCCCCAGTTGATGTTCGTACTGTGGTGCGGTATCATAGTATGGCAAATGCTAGCTTTTCATGCCTTTGTATGTGTTTTCTATCATCTTTCTCAATATCTTCTTGATTTTCTTGTTGGCGGCTTCTACAGATCCATTCATCTGAGGTCTATAGGTTGTGGAATTATTGTGCTTGATTTTTAAAGTCTCGCACATGGCTTTCATCAGATCACTGTTGAGATTGGAGCCGTTGTCGGTGATGATTGACTCAGGAACCCCAAACCGACAAATGATACGGTCGCGGACAAAGTCTTCCGCGACTTTCTTAGTCACTGCTTTGTAGGACGCTGCTTCGACCCACTTGGTGAAATAATCAATAGCCACTAAGACGAATCTGTGTCCATTTGAGGCTGTAGGCTCGATCAGTCCTATGACGTCCATTCCCCAGGCGACGAACAACCAAGGCGAGCTTGTTACGTTGAGCTCGTTTGGGGGTACCTTTATCATATCTGCATTTACGTGACATCGGTAACATTTCCGGGCATACTGGATGCAGTCCGTTTCTATGGTCATGAAGAAGTAACCGGCTCTGAGTACTTTCTTTTCCAAGACAAAACCATTCATGTGTGGGCCGCAGGTCCCAACATGTATCTTTTCAAGTAGTCTGGAAGCTTCCTTTACATCGACACATCTTAATCCCAAGTTGGGAGTTCTCCCTTATAGGTTTCCTCCGTTGAGAAAGAAATTGTTGGAAAATCTCTGGAGCGTGCGTTTCTTAGTATAATCTGCAAGCTCCGGGTACTCTCTCATTGACAAGTATTCCCTGATGTCGTGGAACCATGGTCTTTCGTCTGCTTATTCTTCAACGTGGGCACAATATGTTGGTTGGCTATGTATTTTTACTTGAATAGGATCAATGAAGTTCTTATCTGGGTGTTGTATCATGGATGATAGAGTGGCCAATGCATCAACAAACTCATTCTGAATTCTAGGGACGTGCCGAAATTCTGTCTTTGTGAACCCCTTTCTCAATTCCCGCACATGGTGCAGATACGTCAGTATCTTGGAATTCTTGGTAGCCCATTCTCCTTGTACTTGGTGTATTAGCAGGTTTGAGTCACCAATTACTAACAACTCCTGGATATTCATGTCAATGACCATATTGAGCCCTAAGATGCAGGCTTCATATTCTTCCATATTGTTGGTGCAGGGAAATCTGAGTTTGGCAGATACCGGGTAATGTTGACCTGTTTCCGATATCAGGACAACTCCAATGCTGACTCCCTTGAAATTGGCTGCTCTGTCAATGAACATTCTCCAATCGTCATAGGATTCTGCAATGTCTTCTCCTATGAATGACACTTCCTCATCGGGAAAATATGTTTTCAAGGGTTCGTATTCTCCTCCCACAGGATTCTTGACAAGATGATCTTCCAATGCTTGCCCCTTGACCGCTTTCTGAGTTACATAGACAATGTCGAACTCACTCAGCATGATTTGCCATTTGTCCAGCTTGCCAGTGGGCATGGGCTTCTGAAAGATATACTTCAAGGGGTCCATCCTTGATATGAGATATGTTATGTAGACACAGAAGTAATGCCTCAGCTTCTGGGCTACCCAGGTCAGAGCACAACAAGTACGTTCCAGTAGAGAATACCGTGCCTCATATGGAGTGAACTTCTTACTCAGGTAATAAATAGCCTATTCCTTTCTTCCTGTCTCGCCATACTGCCCTAGAACGCAACCAAAAGCTTCATCTAATACCGCAAGGTAGAGTAGCAAGGGTCTACCTGGCTCTGGCGGGACGAAACCTGGTGGCGTTGCCAAGTATTCCTTGATTCTATTGAAAGCTTTCTGACAATCCTCGGTCCATTTGGTCACATCATCTTTCTTTAGCATCTTGAAGATTGGTTCACATATAACCGTGGACTGGGCTATGAATCGGCTGATGTAGTTAAGGCGTCCCAGTAAACTCATCACATCTTTATTGTTCGTTGGTGGTGGTAAATCTTGGATGACTTTGACCTTTGATGGATCCAATTATATCCCTCGGTGACTGACGATGAACTCAAGCAACTTCCTAGCCCTGAACGCACACTTCAGAGGTTTAATTTTAAGTTGTACTTTCGCAGCCTGTCGAAGAACTTTCTCAAATCTGCTGTATGGTCAGTGGCTCTTTTGGACTTGATGATTATGCCATCCACATACTCCTCGATTTCTTTGTGTATCATGTCATGGAAGATAGTGGTCATAACTCTAATATAGGTGGCCCCAACATTCTTTAAACCGAATGGCATCATCGTCTAACAGTAGACCCCCCACGGCGTAAAGAAAGCCGTTTACTCAGCGTCTTCCTAGTCCATCAAAATATGATGGTAACCAGCAAAGCAATCCACGAACGACTGAAGCTCATACTTGGCATAATTTTCAATCAGGATGTGTATGTTCGGGAGAGGGAAATCATCCTTCGGACTGGCCCGGTTGAGATCCTGGTAGTCGACACAAACCCTGACCTTTCCATATTTCTTGGGAACTGGCACGATGTTGGCTAAACATGCCGGATATTCAACTACCCTGAGAACCTTGGCGTTGATTTTCTTGGTAACTTCCTCTTTGATTTTCAGACTCATATCAGGGTTGAACTTTCTGAGCTTTTGCTTTATCGGCGAGCACATTGGATTGGTCGGCAGCTTGTGGGCCACAATGGATGTACTTAGACCTGTCATGTCATCGTACGACCATGCAAATATGTCATACTCTTTCAAGAACTGGTTGTATTCCTCTTTTTCTGATGGCAATAAATGAATGCTGATGCGAGTTTGTTTGACAGTTTTCGAATCTCCCGGGTTGATTATCTCGGTTTCGTCCAGATTGGACTTAGGCTTTTTTTCAAAATCCTCAACTTCTCTGATAATTTCATCGGGTATGACATTCTCTTCTTCTGAATCACTGTCCTTTTGTTGCGTTGTCTCATTGCATATCACAATCATTGGTTCATCAAGACAAGAAATAGTAATGCTGTATAGATAAAATAATGAGAGAAATGATAATAGATAAATACAGATTCATTGAAATGTAAAAGTGATTTTCGAATGTTTTGGAACATTGGAAATTTTATTGGAATATGCAAAAAATGGAAAACATGAAAAGGAAATCAACAACAAAAATGAAATAAACAATGCTTGTTTAGCCTTGCTACCTGGGGACTCGTCGGGCCCTGGATGGTCTGACAGTCCAATTATTTAGGAATGATCCCATACTCACAGCTTGGACAGTAGGGCCTTCCTCCTCCTCCTCAACAATAACACAACAGTCCATGTCACCATCTTCCAGAAATAGATTTTTCAAGGTTGCCAATGCTTCTTCTTCCTCTGACCCCCATATTACGTTGGCCTGCTGGAAGGTCTGCTCCAGATGCGGTATCGGATTTTCCAATGGATAGTAAGGGCCGCGCCATGATGGTGACCGATTCTCGTACTCTTGCCATGTGTATTTGTATCCCAGCCCAAAAGTGGTTCCATGGTGCTTCAGCTGTATTGGTTTGGAAATCCCCTGAAGATTCTTAACGAGTCCTCTACCAGGCTCGTATCCACTCCAGTTCAGTATGCTCTAAATCTTACTGTCCCACCATTTGTCTTTGTCTACTGCATTGATCCATTCAATATGGTGGTAGGTTTTTCCACCCAGCCTTTTTCTACCTTCAATCACCGAGATGGTATGGCGACTATAGATAGGATTGCTTCCATCTCCATGGATGATCACCTCTTGGTGGTTCCATTCAGATTATACTGATGGATGAAATGTTGATGCTATAGCCCCAGCAACATGTATCCATGGACGTCCCAACAACAGATTGTAAGAAGCAGATATGTTTATCACTTGAAATTCAACCTCAAACCATGTAGGTCCCATCTACAGGCAAAGACTGATTTCACCAATGGTAGACCTGTAAGAACTGTCGAAAGCCTTTACATTCATGGATCCTTCTTTGATCTCGTACAACCCCTTGCCCAATTTCTTAAGTGTTGTCAACGGATAAATGTTGAGGATGGATCCCCCGTCGATTAGAATCCTGGTGATGAAGTAGTCCTCACATTGCACAGTGATGTGTAGTGCTTTGTTATGACTTAGCCCTTCAGGCGGCAATTTATCCTCGTGGAAAGTGATCTTGTGACTCTCCAGTACTTTTCCGACCATATTGGACATTTCTCCACTAGTTATGTTATTTGGCACATATGCTTCGTTCAGTACTTTCATCAAAGCATTCCCGTGTGTCTCTGAATTTTGCAGCAATGACAAAATGGATATCTGGGTTGGTGTTTTGTTCAGCTGATTGATGACTGAGTATTCCCTGGCCTGCCTCTTTCTCCAAAGATCATCTGGGTCTGTCTCAATGACGGGCGGCCTGTTGGAAGTATTCTTGCTGGACTCTATCAAGTGTTCAGGTGTATAGACCCTGCTGGTCCTTGTCATCCCCTGTGCAGAACCAGCTTCTTCTATCTTGACTTTACCTTTCCTTTTTGCTTCAACCGTGTAATCCCAAGGTACATCCTTGTCGTTGAAAAGTGGCATGGTTGACACTGTCACTGTGATTGGTGCAGCTACTTTCACTTCGAATGGCATGGGTACCTTAGCAGGCGGCATAACTTCAACCTCGAACGACAAATGTGTGTTTGCAGGTTGTGCCGTTTAAAACTTGAATGGGAGTGATGCCGTTACCTTGACGTCTCCGGATGGCTGAATCTGGACTATGATGGGATTAAGAGTGACTGCTGGCTTCTTTGGGTCATTACCTTCTATAATTAACCCGATCGACCCCTCTGGGTCCCAATCTTCTTCTATCTTTATCATGTTGACATCCCTATGGTCTGGAAGCGGATTGTTGCGAACATTGGGAGCACCTTCTTTTGCTTGGATGACCTTGTTATCAATCAGACTAGATTTTATCCTTCAATGAACGACATTCATCAATTGTATGCCTCTTCATGCCGGAATGGTATGCACAGGTCTTGTTTGGATTAACCTATTGGGATGGATTTTCAAGGGTTATAGCAGGGATAAGAGTGACATAACCAACAACTTTTAATTTTTCATTCAGCTGGTCGATAGGTTCAGCAATGGCAGTGTATTGTTTAGGAGGTCTGCGATCAAAGTTGGGTCGAGATCTCGGGAAATTTTGGCAAGCAGGGGGTGATTGGAAGTGAGAAGGCTGAGAGTTGTAGGTATGATAAACAGGAGCTGGTTGGGAATATCTGGGGGAAGTAGGCTGATATGTAGACGGTGGAGATGACTAATATGTTGGTGGAGGTGCTGACTGATAGGTGGGCGAGGGTGTTTGATAGGTGAGTGGGGAAGTTTGGTATACCAACGGGGATTTGGGTCCCTATGCAACCATTACCGTTCCTACATCCTTCTTCTTGGATATACCACCAGACTGCAAGGCTTTGTTGGTGTCCTGTAGTGCCTCAAAGTTAGTGACCATTCCACTCATGATACCTTCTTCTATTCTCTCACCCAACTTGATGATGTCAGAGAATTTATGGTTTTCAATCACCATTAGCCTCTCATAATACTGCGGATCTTCTGCCCAGACAAAGAATTTGTTCATTTGTTCTTCCTCTAGAGCATGCCTGACCTTGGCTGCTTTCAGATCTTCAGCGAGCGGCATACTCGCGAAAACTCGGTGGGCTTCTTTTTAAGGTTCTGGATGTAGAACACGTCTGGTGCATTCTCCGTATTGAACCTGAATCGATCTATGAAGTCTGATGCCATACCTACCCAGTCAGGACACTTCTTACGGTTTTGGATGATGTACCAAGATAAAGCATCTCCTATGAGGCTCCTCATGAACAATTTCATGCGAATCTTATCGTCTCTTCCTACTCCAACCAATTTTTCACAATAGGTCCTCAGATGGACCCTGGGATGACCTGTACCATCGAACATTTCGAACTTAGGAGGTTTGTAACCCTACGGTAGTTCAACATCGGACTATATGAAGAGATATTCGTAGTTCAATCCTTCGACTCCCTTACTCCCTTCAATGCCTTGAACTCGACTAGTCATCCTCTTGAGTTCCTTGGCCAAATTCTTGAGGAGCATATCCTTCTCACTGGATTCAGGTGTATAAGCAATGTGTTGGGTGGAGTGAGGTAGAGTCTCCACGTATATGGGGTTGTTCTGATGACCCGGTGTTTGGGCATAGAGGTGGTCATTTGTGGAGTTACGTGGTTCAGGGATAATTAACGGGGTATTTCTCGGAGTGTGGTAAGTGTTGTGCTGGTGCTGTGGTGGGATAATTTGATTTTTTGGTGGAGTTGTATGATGATGAGTCATGGGAGGGTTTTGTTTGTTTGGGGTGTTCTGAGGAGGTATGGGATTTTGAGTGACATCTGGGACACTGAGTGAGAAGGATAAATTTACCAAGTTCCGGACATGATCAAGCTCCCCTTGGAGTTTCAACAATCTTTGCTCGAGTTGTGACATAGCCTCATTATGAACTTGAGTGCCTTGATTTTCAATGGCTTCTGTTCGTTCAGCTGTCATTGTGTTTTTTGTCTGATGTTGCTCAAATCTTCCATTTTGTTTTTACCTTTGCCTTTAGGTGGACTAGGAGGAGGATGAGGTGGTGGGCCCTTGGGTCTTGTGTGATATGATGACGATGCCAGAATGCACGAACCAACATTTAAGGGGGGGGGGGGATAATCAAAAGAAAGAAACAAAAACAAAAATAAAAGGTAGCCAAGTCAGTGAGGATCATGAGAAAATATTGCAGTATTTAAACACATAGTTCAGGAATAAAATCGTGTCCTAAGTTGGGAGCCTCGTTGTGCCAGAGGTAAGCCTAGCGACAAGTTGATTTGGAGAACTTAGATGCCAAAATGCCTCATTTCATTTATGTAAATAGACGAATCCAAAAAGACACTAAAATAATAAGCAGGAAATAAAGTCACTAATGGCACTTGGCCTTATTACATTTGAAAAAAAGCAATGAAAAGGAAACCTAGACTACTTGGTCCTAGAAAAACCTTCCCCAGGCTCGATCTTCTTGGCTCTGTCATTCAGGTTCCCCTGGTCGTGTATGCCCAACAGCAGGTATACCCTTGCTAGATTCCCTCCTTCGTTTCCTTCAGCATTTTGACAGTCGGCGACCCTTTTCCTCATCTTCGCCTCTAGCTCCATCAGACCCTGCTCCAAATATTCCAGCCTTTCAGATTTGATAGCCCTTTCCTTCCACTCACTGATCAGTTCCAGATCAGTCTTGTGTTGCTCCAGATGCTCGAGCTCAGACTCACGAATCCTTTTGCGCAGTTTATTGTACTTCACTTGAGCCTCAGTCGCTTCGTCTATGACCCTTTTTTCGCCGATTCCCAGCTCAACTATCCCTGCTATGTTGTCTTCTAACCATGATAGGTAAAGGCTTACATGCCCTGCGTGGTATCTGTCGGGCTTGATGGTGTCCTTTTTTACAATAACCTTTAGATGCCACATATGCTGAGCTTCACATTTGTATGAGATGTCGTCGTCCTGAAAATCTGCCCTGCATTGGCTCATTTTAGAGACTCGCGGTATAACTTGCTTCCTACCTGCCTGTCTCATAACCCTGATGGGAACATAAGGGTATATGCCCCTTAAATCGATCAACACTAGGTTCGGAGAGTCCCTCGATCTGATGATGAATTCACCTCTAGGGAACTATTCGAACATCCGTTGAACTTGGTCCTCGGTAAAATTGTCAAAAAACTGCGCCCATTCTATGGCATTTTCTGGTTGAGCAAACCTATCTGGGATGTAGGTCATTCTCTTAGTGTGATGGAAGGCTATATAATCATTCCACGCCCTTCGTGGAAATTCTTGATCATATTGACCCCTTTGGAGATTCTCCAATAACCAAACCTGTAGTAGCAGATTGCTACCCTCAAAGTGTTTGAACCCCTCCTGGTAGTGGTCCATGGCTCGGTATATGTCTGCTATGATCATAGGAATAATGGTATATGTTTTCCCTTCGATCCCCTCCATTAAGGTTTTGGCTACCATAGCCAGTCTAGTGTGAATCCTATCTCCTTTGCATGGAAATACTATCATACCCAGGAAGCAAACAACGAACACAAAAACCCTGCGGTGAATATGACCCAAGGAAGTATTAGATAACTCATTGTGGAAAATACGATAGGATTTGCTATGGCCATATCGTTCATAGAGATAGTCAAAAGGTATGTAGGACTCTGTCAGGCACTCTACATCATCGTTCTTTTTCAAGCCCATCATTTTCAGGAACCCCCTAGTGGCACGGTTTTCCGGCACCAACAAACCTGGGTTGTCCCAAGGTAATCCCACGAAGCCCCCTATCTCCTCCAAGAGGGGGGTCATTTCTATGTTGCCAAAATGGAACACAGACCTTTCTCTGTCCCAGAACATAGTGGCTGCTTCGATCAACATGTTGTTTGGTTGGATACCCAATAAAGAAGGAAAGTTTCCGAGGACCCTCTTCACATGGTCTTTGTCACTCGGCGAAAGGTCTTCCCACCAATCTAGCAACTATGGTGGTATTCTTTGGACCATGCTGAACCTGAGGACTTCGTGCCTTATTTTCTGCAAAATAAATAAGGTTAGACCCTTAACCCTGCCAGACTCGACTATTTATACACTTATGATTAGCATACAAGCATTTGGTTCTCCAAATAAATGCACAAAACATGATTGCGTCCGTTGGGATTATGAAAAACCCGGTGGACTTTTGAATAAGGCTGTCTTAAAGGGTTATTGTGCGGACGACACATTAACCCGACTAGGTTTGACCATGATGCATGTACAATATAACAAACTAATCTTTCTATGGGGTTTTAGACTGGTACCCTAAAGCGGACAACTTGAAGGGCAAAGGCACAGAACCGTCTACTGCACCGCTGATCAACTAGTTTTACTGCAAATAAGCCTTTCCGAATTTAGGGGTGATATAAAATGGAAGAGCGAAACCACTCATCAAGCGTTGCTATAAGATTTGTATAGGCACGAGTTGATTATGATGTTGAGCATGATTATGCAACAATAAATGAGAAATAAAATCATGTTGTCATGTACTTGCATGTTATGAAAGAGGTAAATACAACAGTTATGATTGAAAGAAGTTACAAAGGAAAACAAAAAGAAACATGTCAGTTTTGATTTTGAAAAGAATAAGTACTTGAAAGAGATAAACAATTAATTGCACATAAATGGGGAAAGGGAAAGGTCGCAAGTATTAACAAAGTAAAGACAAGTTCACAAAGCAGTTTGAAATGGTAAAAGCCTAGATAAATGCCCAGCAGAGCCGCCATGCTGTCGCGCCCCCCTCTTTCCTCTCCTTTCGAATCAATCATGGTTTTTGACATTATTGGGACAACTCGTTTCCTTTTGGGAAAGGGGTATGTAAGGAATTGAAGAGTCGTCACCTAACGAATTAAGGTACGTTAGGGCACCTACTAAGGGTCATTATAACACAAATTTGAATTACCAGATATTGGGTAAGGGCTTGAAATTACTTCAAGGGGAAGGTGTTAGGCACCCCTCAAAATCCAAAACTGTGGTTCCCAGCCAAACAAACTTTGTGAATTTTAAAACAGGTAGTACATAAGAAATAAAAGCACATAGGTGAACAAATAAATATTTTTGAGAAGATTCGCAGTCTAAGCACACATATGTGCTAAAGTTTTAAAAGATTTTAGGGTCTAAGCACACATACAAGGTTTGAAAGAGTTATGATCTAAACACACACATGTAAGGGATAGGGGGTCCTAGGTTGTTTATCCTATAGGATCACATCAGTACAATGCCCGGTAATCACTCCTCATAAGAGGGGATACACGTTGCATTAGCGCACCGGCTATCATATCCATATCTACCCTTTCCCACCGCTTAGTGGTTATTAAAGCGAGTGTTGTTTAACGATCTCTATGCGTGCTGTTACCCGTCCCTTCTTAATGGCCCTGGAGGAATTTAGGACCTCTACCTATAGGCAGTTCTAGACAGACCCCTAAGGTTGAAAGGAAAAAATACTACGCAACAGGCAAGAACAAATAGGACTTGAACAAATAAAATAGGAAAGAAGCAATTAAGAGGCTCAGGTTTACCTCCACAAATATTGCATGTATACAACACGTTTCAAACACAAACAAGGGAAGTATTATTAAGCAGGATCCTAAAACATGATGTCTAGGTGAGTATCGGAATACAAGAGATAAGAAGATTTATTTTATAAACCCAGAAGCAGGGGTCGTAATCAGTTTGCCTACTAATTTTAAGCCTGTTAACCATTAGGCAGTAAACACAAAAGCAACAGTTTTCCAGTTTTATAAAAGTTGGTTACCTAAGGCTTGCCTAGTCGTGGGGGGAATGAAAAATAGTTACCAAAATTATTCAAAACAGTTTAGAAGTTGTTTTACCTAAAAAATGTTGTTCTAAGTGTTGCAAAGACATATGGGTTATTACCAGTTTTACTAACACAAGATAATCATATGTGAGACTGTTTTATGTCCCTTTTCATGCATCAGTAACTTAGCTAGGTGTACTTAGTGAGGTCTTAAAACATGGTATCTAATGCGCATATAAAATGCAGAATGATTTTTATGCAGAGTTCCTAAAGCAGGATTTCTAAATGCACAGCATGATGTAGAGTTCCTAAAGCGGAATGCACAAAAGATTACAGCATTGTTAAGCATGACTTCAAAAAATGTGCAAGAACAACAGTTCGTGTTAGTGCTATTATTTAGCCTTGACGCATGATTTTTAAGTGATAAAACAATGTGATGCTGAAATAGTACACATGAAACTTAAGAGCATGATATATAATGTATGATATGCTTTGCATGTATTGGTCCTAAACATGGATTCTAATGCGCACATAGAAAAGTAAGCCTAAGGCATGGTTTCTACCCCATTGATATCGACAACAGCCATGGCTACCCTTCCCTTTTTACTATTAATCCCCAATATTTGTTTACAACAATTATTACAATCCAATGTGAATGAATTACGTAAATAGATAAAGAAAAATAAGAAGTTACACTATAGGGAGCCTGAAAATCGGCCCAAATTCTTAGAACGTCAAATGCCCAAATGTTTCATAGCCTTTCTCATATTCGAGTGTGTCACAGTTCCCTAAGGACCTCAAGGGATCCCGGGCAGTGCTCACACCCATATTTCACAACCATAATTGAGTAAGTGCAGTGTGGAAGAGCCAACTCTAATGCATCGGAGTTTAGAGGGATATCATGGGGATCCCTAAGCAGTCACACATTAGAGGGGCAGAACCTAAGGACCTAAGAGTAGAGTGAGAGTGCTTGATATAGTTTTGAATAGGTTTTAGTAAGAAAACAGTGTTAAAAGAGACTTGCTTGAAAACGTTTTGTGAAATAAAAGAGGGAGTCATTCAGTAAAAACAACTTTTGAAAAGAGAGAGTTATATAACTAAACAACAACAGATCAAACATAGAGCCAAAACCAAACTCTGCAATACTTAAAGAACACAGAACCAAAAAAGGGAGAACAAACCTACACACATGGGTGATGGGGATTGGGGACACATAGAGCACATGTAGTGCACACATAGTTACAGGAGCATGAAAAGTGTTATAGGGGTTTAGGGAATCAGCATATCATGAATCTCAGAACCAACACAGGACTAGACAGCTTAGGATAGCTAACTGCTTTGCACAAAGAGGTTCATGATAGAAATCAGGGAAAACATAAGTAAGGCAGAGTCACATTGAGGTATACTACAAAGGGGGTTCATAAGCAGGTTAATCCTAAGGAGGATGGACATATTTAGAAGCATTCTAATAAAGCAGTCAAGTAGACATATTAGTTGCAGGTTGAACAACAAAACTACAAATAGAAATATGATAAACTAAAGCATTAAAAGAAGCATATTGGTTTGGGACTTGAATTGAAATTAGAACATACCAGTAAAGAAGACAGTAAACACAAAAAAGGAAGGGACATGAGAGCACAATAGTTAGCCTTTGCTTGCAGCCGGCTAATTCGGAATAATAGTAAGTAACACAGAAAGAGAGTAGAAAGCTTTTGAGTGTGTAAGAGAGAGAGAGAGAGCTTTTTGAACCAATGTCTAGTGTGTTCTAAGTGAATGAAAGAGCAATGTATATATAGTTTGGAACTAGGTAGAAAATAAGATAAAAATCAAAGTCATACATTGATTGGGGAATCAGAATCAATCAGCATAAAATCAATGTAAGTACTCCGTTCAATTAAAGAGTTAACTTGAAATGGTAATAGACATGTAATAAATAAGGAAAGATACCATATGTGACTGGAATATAGCACATAGAAGTATAAGACATGTAATAGAGGCTAGGTTAAGAAAATCTAATTAAGAAAAGTACTAAAAAAATCAATTGACAGCATCATTGCCCATAAAATAAGGCAAGAAAATATTTTAGAGGTTGAAATCAGTAGAGAATGAAGGGTATCAATCACAGGGAATTAGGGATTCAAACAGCAGTAGCATTGATTTAGGGTAATCAACACAAATTGCACGGAATCAATATATAATAGGCAGGACAAAGGCAAGAATCAAAACCCTAATAGGCACGGTAAAGTAAAAATCACATAGAATCAGGGATCCAAACTGGAACATAGTACTGATGAACAAAAACTTCTGAGAATAAGCGAGATAAACACATAGTAGGCATAAATAGGCAAAATCAGAAACCCTAATAAGCCAAATAGGGTGAAAATCACACAAAATTAAGGATTCAGATAGAACATAACATGACTTAACAGATTAGACATGATATAGGCGGAAGAAGCAACAATCAGAAAACCTAATAAGGTAAAATCACAGAAACTCTGAAAGAATTCATAAATAACAGACATGCAAATGAATCAAATGAACAAATAAGCAAGAACAGACTTAACACCCATGGTTAAGACCAAGAAACTTAGAGTTTTGACATAATAAGTCAGACAAAAGGGGAAAAACTTAAATAGGCACTTAAACATATTGAAAATCATAGAATAAGACTTAAATCGGAAGAAAAATCATTTTTGAAAACGGGTCAAGAAACCCTAGTTTGAAGACGAAGAGGCGTTTTATAACAAATCAGAGAAATCATTAAGGAAAACAACAAAATAACTCAGGGTATACTCAGATCTATTACAGGTCTAAGAAGTCAAGAGTTAAAAAATATAGATAACCCAGAGATGAGAGAATCAGTTTAGAAACCATAGAGTTGTAATGAAACAAGGCGAGATTCTAACTTACAAACGAAAAGTAGCCTGAGACTGGCTAGCGAAAATAGAATCAAACCAGAGCCGGTCCGAATCCTTTGAAACCCATTCAAGGATTCATAAAATCGAAGATACATGGAGTGTAGGAGGCCTGGACTGGACGAAGAATGCATAGAAACATCACAAGGTGGAGTTTATGCCAGTGACGACGCTTAAGAGCTAGGGTTTGGTTAAGAGGATTTGATAGATAAGAGAGGAGTGACGGCGGGTGTGTGAGGGAAATGAGAGGTGTGTGGGTGGGAGGGTAGTCTCTTAGGTTTAATTAGGAAAGGATGAATCTGGTCCGTTGATCCGAAATGATCAACGATCCAAATTAAGTGGGAATTAGGTCTGGGTAGATTTAGGAATTGGGCTTACGGTATTTGGGCTTGATTTAATCTGGTGGACTGGTTTTATTTAGGCTAGAATTAAACGAAAGTTGCTATTTGTTAAATACCCAATTCGAATTAATTAAAATAATTTATAAAATAGCTACTAATTATAAACATGAATTTCATGCATAGAAAATAGTTTTAAAAAGATTATTTAGTATTTAAAAATATAAATGATTAATTTCTGGTGGGAAAATGGTTCAAAATTATATGATTGGGATATAATTACAAGGTTATTGCAATTATAGCCAAAATGTGTCAGTTTGGCTAATTATGGGATAATTTGGTCTTGATAAGATCATAAATATAAATAATAAATCAAGAAATGTTTGAAAATCGTTTGTGACGCGATTTTGTAATTATTTATTGGAAATAAAATGCTAGATAAATTAGACAAAATATAGGAAAATTATGGAAAAATACCAATCGTTGTTAATTCACTATTTTGAAGGTACATATGCAATTTTAAAAATATTTTGGGAAAAATAGGGTATAATCATTCGCCACTCTTTCGATATTCCCTTATTTTTACTAAATATTTTTTAAAAGGGATAAGCCATCTTAATTAATCAAGCAATACAAAGTAATTAAAACAAACAAAACTACAATATTAGAACTTAAGATTTGGAACGAGTTTACCGAATTAACGAACAACTTGCTGAAAATTGATTATCGTTGAAGACTTCAATTCACCAACTTCACAATGTTTTCATAAATTGTAACAATAAAGTAAGCAATAGTAGCAATTATAGAGGAAAATTAGAGAGAGATTGATAATATTTTGAGAAAAATTAAAGAAATAGGGAAAANAAAGGATGTGGGGGGGGGGGGGTGTTTAAATGGCTATTTTGTAAATAGCCAACGACTATTTTGGCAGACCAAACGACTAGGTTTTAAATGCCCAAATGAGCAGTTTTTTTTTTCAAATTTCTTACCATTGGGATCATTTGGAACCGTTTAGGCCCTCCAAGGATCGTCCGGTCCCGATTCTGTCCAATCTCAAATGGTCCCGGTCTCACGGGCTTTTTGTGAAGGACCGGTCCAGAAGACCGGCCCACCCCCACGGTCCCGGTTCTAACCGGTTAATGCCCGTTTACGCCCAAAAGCCCACATGGTCCGCGGTCCCGGTCCTGGACCGGCCCATATGCCACCCTTATCTTCAACTACTCAAAAATGGTACCATAAGCATGGCCTTCGTGTAAATCTCCACTAATGTAGGTGCACCTAGTTCAAAATCATTTAGGACTTGGAGGAATATAACGTAGGCTTTTGGTTAGAGGTAGGATATCAATATAGATAAAAGGTGATTACGACCTTCCTAGGCGCTACAATTAAAAACTTCAAAACACTTTCTAATCAAAATTCTATCCTTTTGCTCCTTTATCAACTTTAACACCATGTCAACCTTTTTTTTAATTTCGCAAATATAGATTTATTTTCTTTTCTTTTCTTTCTCTATCTTTTTTTTCTTTTTTTAGAACTATATACACTTTTGTCAATATGGTAAAATCATCGCCTTCAATCATTTAGCTTCCACAACAAGCTTTTCACATCAACTCTCCCAAACTTAGTCTAAAATCTTAAATTGTAGCTTCAAGTGCTCAAGAAGGTCGGAGCATCAAAAGAGGTCAATACAAATGGAAAAATGTTTGTAATGTGGCTGCCGAATAAAAGTTAAAGACTCAAGGGGGTTGACTAGGGTAAAACTGCAAAGGGTGGAACATTTAAGGTACAAATTCTCCAATGAAAGCCTAAAATCACTTTTCAAACTAAGTGCAACCTAAGATTTCGCCTTGATACACACTTAAGGCAATGTAACGACCCGACCGGTCGTTTCGAGAGGTGTAGCCCCGTTTCCCATTTACTGCTCATTTTATACTTTATAGCTACTATGTGATTTGCTGGGGTAGTTGGTTCGGGTCCGGTGAGGTTTTGGAACGAATTGATACACTTAGTCTCATGATTAAAAGCTTAAGTTGAAATGGTTAACTGGATGTTGACTTATGTGTAAATGACTCCAGAATGGAGTTTTGATGGTTTCGTTAGCTTCATAGGGTGATTTTGCACTTAGGAGCATGTTTGGATTGTGATTTGGAGGTCTGTAGTGGAATTAGGCTTAAAATTGCAAAAGTTGGATTTTTGGAAAGTTTGACCTGGAGTGGACTTTCCGTGGTGTCATTTTGACTTGTGGGCAAAACATTTGGGGTCAATCGGGGCATGATTTGATAGGTTTCAACATCGTTTGTAGACTTTGGAAGTTCAAAGTTCATTGGGCTTGAATCTATGTATGATTCGTATTCTTGATGTTGTTTGAGGAAGGTTCGTGATGTTTCTTACATGGTTGAGTAGAAGGTTTTGCTCAAGGTTTCACCCATGAAGAGTGTTATGAGGTTCAGAAAGAAGGGCAAGTTCAACCCTCAATTTATTGGGCCGTTTGATGTACTTCAGAGGATCGTAAAGGTAGGTTACAAGCTTGCCTTGGCACCTAGTTTGTCGAGTGTACACCTAGTATTTCATGTTTCTATGCTCCAGAAGTGTGTCGGCGATCCGTATCATGTTTTGGATTTTAGCACAGTTCAGTTGAATCGTGATTTGACTTATGATGTGGAGCCGGTGGCCATTTTGAATTGGCAGGTTCGAAAGTTGAGGTCAAAGGACATAACTTCTGTGAAGGTGCAGTGGAGAGGTCAGCTAGTCGAGGAAGCTACTTGGGAGACCGAGAGGGAGATGCATAGCATATATCCATGCCTATTTAAGACTCCAGGTATGTTTCTAGACCCGTTCAAAGAAGAACGTTTGTTTAAGGGGGGAGGATGTAACGACCCGGCTGGTTGTTTCGAGAGTTGTAGCTCCATTCCCCATTTATTGCTTATTTTTTACTTTATAGTTTTTGGAATGTAAGGTTTTGGGATGTATTGAGAAACTTAGTCTCATGGTTGAAAGCTTAAGTTGAAATGGTTGACCGTATGTTGGCTTATGTGTAAACGACTCCGAATTGAGTTTTGATAGTTCCGTTAGCTCCGTTGGGTGATTTTGGACTTAGGAGCGTGTTCGAATTGTGACTTGGAGGTATGTAGTGGAATTAGGCTTGAAATGGTGAAAGTTGGATTTTTAGAAAGTTTGACCGGGAGTGGACTTTTTTATATCGGGGTCGGATTCCGATTTCGAAAGTTGGAGTAGGTCCGTGGTGACATTTGTGACTTGTGCAAAATTTGGGGTCAATCGGGCATGATTTGATAGGTTTCAGCCTCGTTTGTAGAAATTGGAAGTTCAAAGTTCATTAGGCTTGAATTTATGTACGATTCATGTTTTTGATGTTGTTTGAGATGGTTCAAGGGTTCGACTAAGTTCGTTGTATGTTTTGGGACTTGTTGGTATATTTGGTTGAGGTTCTGTGGGCCTCGGGTGAGTTTCAGATGGTTAGCGAATCAATTTTGGACTTGGCATTATGGCTGAAGACTACTGATTTTGCTGTTATTAGTTTCCTCTTATGCGTTTGTGAGAAAGGTCTCCCGTTCGCGAAGTGTATCTGGAGGTTGATGAGGATTTGTTCTTTGCGTTTGAGAAGAAAGGGTCGCGTTTGTGAATATTTGGGCAGTGGGTGCATCGCGAACGCGAGAAAGGTGACGCGTTTGCAAAGAAGAGAAGAGGCAGATGGGACCCCACACGATTGGTCTACGCATTTGCGGAAGGGAGGTCGCATTCGCGAAGTAAGGGTTCAACGATGCATCGCGTTCATGAGTTGTTGAACGCGTTCGCATAGGAGGTTTTGGGCAGCAGACTGAATTGTGCTACGCGAACGCGAGGTGAATGTCGCATTTGCGATGAAGGCTTAACTGCGCAGATTATAAGTTTAATAAATGAGGGTTTTGAGTTGATAACACAAAATTGATTTGGGAGCTCAGTAGAAGGCGATTGTTGGATAGATTTTCACGTGGGTTTTTGGGGTAAGTGATTCTTATCTAATTTTGGTTAATTTCCATGATTATGCCTTTGATTCTATCATTTAATTTGTGATTTGGGGTGGAAATTGAGGTAAATGAAGAAAAGTTCTTAGGCTACATTTTTGAGGTTTTGAATGATATTTTGATATCGGATTTGAGTAATGTTGGTATGGGTGGAATCCTGGTCGAATGGGTGTTCGAATTTTGTGACTTTTACTCGATTTCAAGACGTGGGTCCGTGTGCCGAATTTTGAGTTATTTTTTGACTTTCTACTTAAAGCTTAGTATTTTCTTATGGAATTGATTCCTTTAGCTCGTGTTGGCTGTATCGAATTGTTGTGGCTATATTCGAGGCATTCGAAGGCAGATTTGCGAGGCGAAGGTGTGTTAGAGTAGAGATTTGCTCGGATTGAGGTAAGTAACAGTTCTAAATCTGGATCTGAGAGTATGAAACCCCATACTATGTGTCTTGTGATTGGTTCGGAGGTGACGCAAATGATAGGTGACAGGCATGTGGGCGTGCATCGCAGGAATTGTGACTTGGTCCATTCCATGGAACTGTGAAGTTGAACAACTTGTTGCTAGCTATATGCTCTCCATGTGTTATAGAAATTCGACTGCAAATCATATTAGAAATCATGTTTAAGCTATGTGTTGGTACTATTGGGACCCATAGAGGTCGTGTTACATGTTGAATTACCTATTAATTGTTGTTTGTACTCAGTCTCAACTTTACTTGCATATCATATCGCAGTCTCTATTATTCCTTGTTGATACATCATATCATTGCTGTTTGGGATGATTTTCATGATTTCTGAGTGACCGAGAGACTGGAGAGGTTGATGACTGAGTGAGGCCGAGGGCCTGATTGTGAGGATATTTGTGGGATCGGGCTGCACACTGCATCATGTTTCATTGATTTATACCATGGATGGCTTGATACAATTCTTGTGCTGAAGGAGCACCTCCATAGTCTGTACACACCCCAAGTGAGCGCATGTACCTACTGAGTGCGAGTACCGAGTGATTGAGAGGAATGAGTGGCTGTGACGAAAGAGTGATTGTGAGGTTGGAGTAAATGGGAGGACTGAGTGACTTTTGCTCTGAGAGGATGCATTGATTTCATAATTGTTGCATTTCAGCTGTCATATATCATTGTTTTACAGTTTCTGGAAAATATTATCTTTTATTTAGTTGAACTTGATATGAATTTACTGTTTTGCCTTAATTGTCGAACTTGAAAGCATGCCTACCATCTTATGTGAAATTACTGTAATTGAACCTTAATTGTGAATCTCGTCACTGCTTTCAGTTCTTTATTTAGTATTTTTACTTACTGAGTTAGTTGTACTCACGCTACACCCTGCACTTCGTGTGCAGATTCAGGTGTTTCCGGACACGGAGGGTGTTGATTTTACTGTGCGGTCGATCTTCTGGAGATTTCGAGGTAGCTGTCGGCGCTTCGCTGACCTTGTTTCTCCTTCCCTATCTTTTTCCTCTTATTGTATTAGTTTCAGACTATGTTAGACAGTATTTTCCAGACTTGTGATATTAGATGCTCATGTACTTAGTGACACACCGATATTGGGAATTTCTGGGTTGTGTTTTGGATTTTCTATCCGTTTATGAGAAGTTTTATTGTTTAAACTGTTTTAAATCCATTTTCTGTGAAGTGTTGGAGTTATTTAATAAATGTCGGCTTACCTAGTACTACGATAGGTGCCATCACGACAGGCTAGTTTTTAAGCCGTGACATGCATAGAGCCATGGCAAAGAAAATATCAAAAAGATTATTACTATTGTATTAAAGCATAGAGGGAAGATAACAACTAGCATTAAGCTACACTACAACATGCATACCCTCCCCCAACTTATAATTTTGTATTTCCCTCAATGTAATTAGAGCATGAGTAAAAAGAAAGGGTGAATAAAACTCCCTCAGTCCTGGGGTGGTGGGGTCACAGTGCTAGTGACTAGCTCTGTGGACGATGGAACCTCGGCCGCCTCTGGCTGAATTTTAGTACTCCCCTTGGTAGTAGATTCGACATTGCTTTTCAACTTCTTAACTCTAGCAACCAAATATAAAAGAGACTCCAAGATGATCTTTTGAGTGTTGTCTTTCTCCTCCCTTCTCTTTGCCTTAACTTTAGCCTCTTCTTATCTTCTTTTCTCATCTTTCCTTCTTCTCTTTCAATTCATTATCTTACGTGTTAACCAAGTCAATCAATATGTTCTCTATCAATGCCAAAGTAGCCATGTGTTATGGAGGCATGTACTTGGATCGGTATCCCCTTTGTGGAACACCTATTGGCCTTAAAAATGCATCAATCTTGTCATGGGATAGCGTAGTGTATATGCCATTTCGTGCATTATGTTCCTCATTTCATTCATTGATGTGACTACCTCTGAGGAGGTCAAATAATTTCTAGACCCATGAGCAATGGGAGAAGAAATCGGCACATTAGAAGTGCCTTGGTTACTGGTGAGAGGAACTATGACTGAAGACGGTGGAGGCAGTGACGGTGGAGCAGTAGCACTGGAGGTAGACAGGCTTGACTTGGTCTGAAGTAGTGCCATTGATCACCCATGGACCATTCTTGGGCTTTATCAAAGTAAAGACCAAATGTTTTCAAAGTGCTCGAGAAGCACGTCCTTACTGGGCTTCGCAAGCTTTCGGTCTCAAGGTATAGTCGCACATCATGCTTTTTAAAGAGTTTTGTTAAGAGACCAGGAAATGGCATGGCATCTTGATTAGTAGTAAGTTTGGCCCGGAAGGTTTTTACAATTACCTGCCCTGCATCAATAGGCCATTTAGACATGATTGCATCAATCATAATAGCCCTTTGCTGAGATACTTCAAGGTAGTTCCTGGAAGGCATCAATCTATTTGTTGCAAACCTATTTCAAGCCACTGTTGTATTGCTGAAGGTCCTTCTATTTATCTTACCATGATTTTGTCACGCCCCGAGCCTGGGGGAGAGACCGCACCCAGTGCCTCATCTATCCTTGCGTACCAACTTGCGACTCAGGAATTCTGGACATATAATGTCATACTTTGTCCAAGGGAAACATTGCAAGACAATTTGTGAAGCAAAATATAAACTGAATGGAGACTAACACTGAATAAATGTCAACATAAAGCTGGGTCGGCAAGGTCGTCATAACTACTACAACTAACAAGACAACAAAATATACGTACAGGGCCTACAAGCCTAACATACTGCACTAACTGACATGATATGTCTACAAGCCTCTACTGATAGATGTACTACGATCAGAACAGGGCCCTGACCTACCAATAACCTATCTACATATATACACAAGATGTATAAAAAACTTCTAGACCCATCAACTCCGAAGGACGGGGAGCTTACCGATAAAGCTAAACTCAGGAAACACCTACTGAGGAGGTCTACCCGTCTGTCTGTCAAAACCTGTATGCATGAAATGCAGCGCCCCCAGAAAGGGACGTCAGTATGAAATAATGTATCGAGTATGTAAGGAAATATACTGAAAGCTGAAACAAAACTGATAATCTGAACATATGTTTACCTGCTGATACTGACTCAACTTTCTCAATATAGTAAGTAATATAGCTGTCCGACCCTATAAGGCTCGGTATATATATATATATATATATATATATATATATATATATATATATATATATATATATATATATATATATATATATATATATATATATATAAATGCTCTGCAGTAGTAGGCTCGCTCATAGGCGCTCAGTCGTACTAGGCACTATATCTTGGTCATGCCGGGCTCGAACATAGGCGCTTGACCACATTAGGCTCAGTATATAACTTACCATCTGATTAGAGGTTTCCCAATAGGGGTCTGCCCATCGATTATAGCTCGATGGTAGTGAAAATAATGTAATACTGTATATATAGGCTCTATGCTCTCTTGACTGGAACAAGACAATATTCAATTGAATATGAAGTCCCGACTAGGGAGAATACTGTAACTTATGAGACTAGAAAATGTACATAAATTCAGGAATATAAATTTCTCTTTATGCCTCGTTATAAAACACATGTAATTACGAGATCATGCCAAAATGAAGAAAAGTTTAGCCTTATCATACCTGAAGTAGGGAAAAACCCGTATGATGTTCTTGGAAAAGGTTGCACTGTACTTCTTTAGAACCGCAAAATTTGTACGTAGCTAAGATTCTAATAATTCTCGTTGGATTTTTTTTGGTAGGAATTGGTTGCAAGAGGTCACGTTGTAGTATTATTTTTGTAGGAATGTGTAGGGATTTGCAATAAATCATATTGCTATGTAAAACTTCACATCTGATTGTAATATGGTTTGTATTGAAAGTCTTAAAATTGAGGTGTCTTGACATTAATGTATTAGGTTGCCACCTAATAATAAATGACTAACATTCATTTGACTAAGATGTGGCTTGCTTCCACGTGGAGGTGGGGTGGAAATTTTAATCTTTATCCAACTTATCAGTTAATTAGGTAATGTCCCGTTATCCGATAATTAACCAATTACCCGCATAATTAAGAATAGTCTCAAATTACTTAAAATCCTACTCATTTTAATATACCTTATACATCATACTATCATGGTCATATGTTACCTTGTATGGTACTAGTCCATAAATATCGGGTATTATAGCTTGGACCATATTTTATCGCAAATCGACAACCTTCAACAAAACTCATTTTCTTGAATTCGTCTATCCTTTATCCGTCATGGCACTTACTTATCGCTTGTCATAAATAGCATAAATATGCTAATCTCAAGATAATCTCATCCCCGAGTCTATGTCAATTAACTGAAGACGAAACTTTAACGTACGAGAAATGCGAGATGTAACATCCTCCCTCTTTAGAAACATTCGTCCTCGAATGTTTACTCTTAAATACCTTGGAAAAGTTTTGCCAGAGTCTCCTCCGTACACTAGATTAAAACCACCTTGCACGAAACCAGAAAACATACTATACATACCACACTTGGCCTCACATAGCTCTATATTATAAATTCAGAACGTCAAAAACAAGAGCTTAACTGAGGACTTACTGGCCTGAATAGGGTTGTGCTGAGGTGATGTTTTAGACTTCAATACCACACAAGAAGATAGGTTACTTTGTGTGGTGCCCAATTTTCGAGTGTTGTATCAGTAGAAGAACCTGGTTCTTCTTGGTGTTCCAACTACTACTATTGCGGAATAATAAAAAGCAGTAAAGTAATCCTATGACTAACTCTAATCCCTTTGTAGTAACTAGCCCCAGCTAATTTCTACAGACCTCAATTTAACTCTAACTTGAACAATGCGTACCTATTACAATTGCTTCTATGAAAGCTGACAGATACTATATTAAAACTCTTACTACAATCAACTGGACCCAATAATCAATCAGATGGAACTGGTTCTTCTAGTTGAACTGTAGCCTTTGGATTGCACAATGATTCTGCTAACAAAATATCTCTGCGAACTTTGCTTTCAGACTTTGATTCACTTCAGATTTTGTGCGTGTAGAATTCCAGCAAAAACACATCAAGTATTTATAGATTCAGTTGTTGAGCTTGTCTTTCAATTCTAGTCCAACTCTACCTGGGTGAACATAATTCGTACCAAACTCAACTTCCTTTATTTTATTACTTTCCTTGCTGAATTCGACTTCAATCAACTCATCAGTTTGCAACCTTTTCGCACTAAGAGACAATCTCTTGGTTCATTGATATTTCATATTCACAAACATCTCCTCAGCATATACCGTTCATGTGCCAGCTATTTAGTTTAGATGTATGCTCTGATGGACCTGGTTCAACTGGTCATCCATTTTTCAAACTTCAAAACTATGCAGTGACATGGGTCAACATGAGGTATCCCACCTTGAGCCATATCTCCCATTTGAAATAGGTGGGGGTATTTAGACTTCATTTCTTCCTCTGCTTCCGACGTCATCTCTTCCACATTCTTGCTTCTCCATAAGACCTTTACGGAGGCTACCTCCTTATTCCATAGCTTGTAGATTTGTCGGTCTAGGATGGCAACCAAAATTTCCTCGTATGACAAGTCCTCTGTAATATGTACATCATTCGTAGGTACCACTCAGGTAGGATCGCTAATGTACTTCCGTAACATAGATACGTGAAAAACTGGATGGACAGACTCTAATTCCGAGGGCAATTCTAAATCATAAGTTACTTGGCCCACTCTCTGAATAATCCTATAAGTCCCAACATACAGTGGGCTAAGTTTTCCTTTCTTGCCAAACTTCATCACACCCTTGATAGGTGAAACCTTTAAGAATACCCAGTCATTAACCCCGAACTCTAAATCTCGTCACCGCACGTCAGAATATGACTTCTGACGACTCTGAGATGTCAACAGTCGCTCCCAGATGAGCTTTACTTTTTCTATGGCCTGCTGAACCAGGTTTGGCCCATGTAACCTAGATTCTCCAACATTAAACCACCCTATAGGAGATCTGCATTTACGCCCATACGAAGCCTTATATGGAGTCATCTGCTGGAGTGGTAACTGTTATTATATGCAAACTCGATAAAAGGTAGATGTTCATCCCAACTTCTTTTATAATCCAATGCACATGCTCGTAACATATCCTCGAGCGTCTGAATTGTGCGCTCGGCTTGTCCATCAATCTGTGGATGAAAAGCTGTGCTGAGATTCACCCGAGTCCCTAGACCTTTCTGAAATGACCTCCAAAAATTTGCGATAAACTGGGTCCCACGATCAGATATAATAGATATTGGTACTTCGTGTAGTCGCATTATCTCTTTAATATATAAATTTGCATAATCTTTCGCTGTATATGTAGATCTGGCCGGTAGGAAATGAGTTGATTTCGTAAGCCTATCGACTATCACCCATATGGAATTGAACTTACGATGAGAACGAGGTAAACCCGTGATAAAGTCCATGTTTAGCCTCCAATTTCCATGCAGGGATCTCTATAGTCTGCATTAGCCCTCCGGGCTTCTGGTGCTCTATCCTCACCTGCTAGAAACTAGGACACTGAGCGACAAACTCATCAATGTTCTTCTTCATATCGTTCCACTAGTACACATACTTAATGTCATGATATATCTTCGTTGATCTAGGGTAAATGGAGTACCACGAATAATGTGCCTCTGATAATCCTGTCTCGTAGCCCTACTACATCTAGAACACAAAAATGACCCCTGTAACTGAGAACCCCATCTCCCTTGAGTTCTAACAACGGCTTCTTCTGCTGCGGAACTCTCTCTCTCAACTCGGCCAACTCTAGGTCCTCGTACTGCCTCTACTTTACTTCAGCTATGAGAGATGATTTTGCAGTGTTTTGGAGTACAACTCCACCATTGCCAGAGTCTACTAACCGAACCCCCAAACTAGACAATTGATAAATCTCCCTAGTTAATTCTCTTTTTTCGGCCTCTACATGTGCTAAGCTACCCATAGATCTGCGACATAAGGTGTCTGCTACAACATTAGCTTTCCCTGGATGGTAGAGAATGTTAACATCGTAATATTTCAATAACTCAAGCAATCGCCTCTGTCGCAAATTCAACTTTTTTTGCTTGAAGATATATTGCATATGATCTGTGAATATATCAACATGAACACCATATAAATAATGCATCCATATCTTAAGTGCATGGACAACCGCAGCTAATTCGAGGTCGTGGGTCGGATAATTCCACTCATGCTTCCTTAACTGCCTTGAAGCATACGCAATTACTTTCCCATGTTGCATCAGGACACATCCTAACCCGACATCGTAGGCATCACAATTCATGGCTTAACCATCTGGACCCTCTAGAAGTGCTAGAACTGGTGCTGAAGTCAACCTGTTTTTAAGTTCCTGGAAACTCCGCTCGCAAGCCTCCGTCCACTGAAACTTACTTGCTTTTTGCGTCAACCTCGTTAATGGTTCTAAAAGAGAAGAAAAACCCTCTACGAACCTCTGATAGTATCCTGCTAAGCCTAGAAAGCTATGAATATCTGTCGGAGTGGTAGGTCTAGGCCAGGATTTCACAGCCTCAATTTCATGAGTGTCTACCTTTATACCTCCATCGGATACAATGTGCCCCAAGAATGCTACAGACTTGAACCAGAACTCATATTTAGAAAACTTAACATACTATTTATTATCACGGAGGGTTTGGAGTACCGCTCGCAGGTGATCCACATGCTCATCCTTTGAATGTGAATAAACCAGAATATCATCAATAAAGACTATCACGAACAAATCTAAATATGGCCGGAATAGGCTATTCATCAAGTGCATAAATATGGCAGGTGCATTCGTCAAACCGAAGGACATGACAAGGAACTCAAAGTGGCCATATCGGGTGCACCCCAAGGTGAGGTACTGGGTCTAATGAAACCTTTCTCCAGTAAATCTTTTAACTGCTCCTTCAACTCCTTTAATTCGTCATGTTCCATTCTATACAGAGGGATGGATATTGGTTGAGTTCCCGGATGCAAATCGATGCCAAAATCAATCTCTCGCTCTAGAGGAATACCTGGAAGTTCATTTGGGAATACATCAGCGTACTTTTTTACTACTAGAATAGACTGAAGTGTGGGTATCTCAGCATCCACATCTCTTACTCGCACAATATGATAAATGCACCCTTTTGCGATCATTTTCCTCGCCTTCAGATAGGAAATAAACCTACCTCTGGGTGTCGCTGTATTACCTACCCATTCAAGCTATCTTTGTTTGACAATCAATTGCGGCATAGCAAGCTGCCAACCAATCCACGCCCATGATAGCATCAAAATCCAACATCTCTAGCTTAACTAGGCCGACTGAGGTCTGATGACCGCAAACTGTTAACGTACAACCTCGGTAAACTCATCTAGCAATAACGATACTCTGACCGGTGTAGATACCGTAAAAGGATCACTTAGTATTTCAGGTACTATACCAAATTTCCCCGCGACAAATGGGGTAATACACGATAAAGTAGATCCTGGGTATATCAAGACATAAGCATCGTGAAAGAAAATGGTCAACATACCTATCACAACGTCTTGTAAGGATTCCTGGTCTTGCCGACCCGCTAATGCATAGCTACAATTCTGGTTACCACCTGAACTGGAACCTCTACCCCTGCCTTGTCCTTTACCAGCCAAAGACTAAGACTTGCACCCTGAAGGATGCACAAACATAGATGATCCTGATGCTGAATTCGTTGGTTGCGCCATACCCCCAGAATCTCTATTTCGGAAATCTCACATCATATGCCCTGGACGTCCACATGTATAATAAGCAGCGGAACCGGCTCGACATTGGCCCAAGTGTCCTCCACCGCAGATGGCACACCGCGGCGGAAATGTCCATGTCTCCCCTGAACCTCGCTGTCGCTGCAAACCTGAGGCATGGGAGCTGTTACCTGATCCTGACTTAGTGTAACAGTCATACCTGTAACCCTGTAACTGAGGTGGTGGAGGTCTAGGTGACCGTTTGAAGTAATAGGGCCTATAACTACCCTGAGACTGCTCCTGAGACCTGGAAAATCTCATCCTCTTACGCTGCCCTGAATCAGTCCTCTCTGTACCCTGCTGCTGACGCCAACCCCATTCTATATTCTGGGCAAATGCTTGAATCTGAGAGATATACATATTATCCTGCTATGCAGTGGTGGCACATGCCTCGGTCAACTCTGGGGCCAGCCCTGCTATAAACCTGTGGATCCTGTCCCGCATAGTAGCAACTATAGATGGTGCATATCCGGCCAATGAGTCAAAATAGAGACTATACTCTCGAACACTCATATTGCCCTACTTGAGCGCTAGAACCTGATCGACTCGAGCCTGTCAGATTTCCCGCGGTAAGTACTGGTCATGGAAGGCATATGAAAAATTCTCCCAAATAGTTGGAGGTGCGTCACGTCCCCTGGACCTTTCCCATCCCTCATACCAAAGGATGGCTATATCTCGAAGTCGAAAAGCTGCTAGCTCAACTACCTCTTTCTTCGTGGCATGCATAACCCAAAAGATCCTGTGAAGCTGATCTATGAAATCCTGCGGGTCCTCTCTCTGATATGTCCCCGTGAAATCTAGGGGACTGAAAGCAATAAACTCTCGGACCCATGAACTCCTAGACCCCTCAGAAGATTTTGCACTAGTAGATTCCCTAGCTTATTGCTTGGTAGCTATCAACTGTGTCAACAAACGCACCACACTCCTAAAGTTCTGATCTGATGTAAGGGGGGATGGGGGACTGGATGTGCAGTCTCCCTAGGAATCTCATTAGGTGGCGGAGGAGACGGTAATGGCTGGGTAGGGTCTCTCCTTGGGCCTCAGATTAGACCCCATCTACTAGGGGTACCCTGCTAGACCCCTCACCTACTGCTGTTTCTCTCCTCTGGCTAGTCGTAGTCTTCCTAGTTACCGTCATCTGTGCATGCAAACGCCCATGCGTAAGTTTAACTCAAATTTCCTATAACTCCGTTCTACAACACGATTTAGATCTACAAGATGGGTAATCAACTCCTAAATTCCCTATAGTCCCCTACTTATATAATGTGGTGGACCACATCTATAACCAAGACCCTACTAGACATGGCTTGTAGACTCCTTAGGACAATACTGCTCTGACACCACTTTTGTCACGCACCGAGCCTGGGGCCGAGACCGAAACCCGGTGCCTCATCTATCCTTGTGTTCAACTTGCGACTCAGAAATTCAGGACATATAATGTCATACTTTGGCCAGGGGCCACATTGCAAGAAAATTTTAGAAGCAAAATATAAAACTCAATAGAGACTAACGCTGACTAAATGTCAACATAAAGCCGGGCCGGCAAGGCCGTCATAACTACTATAACTGACAGGATATGCTTACAAGCCTTTGCTGATGGATGTACTATGATCGGAACAGGGCCCTGACTTACACATTACCTATATACATATATACACAAGATGTACACAAAACATTTAGGCCCGACGACTCTGAAGGACGGGGAGCTTACCGATAAAGCTGAACTCAGGCAACACCTACCGAGGAGGTCTACTTGTCTGTCTGTCTTAACCTGCACACATAAAATGCAGCGCCCCCAGAAAGGGATGTCAGTATGAAATAATGGACCGAGTATGTAAGGCAATATACTGAAAGCTGAAACAGAATTGATAATCTGAACATATGCTTACCTGCTGATACTGATTCAACTTTCTCAATATAGTAAGTAAAATAGATGTCTGGCCCTATAAGGCTCGATATATATATAAATGCTCTGCAGTAGTAGGCTCGCCAATAGGCGCTCTTCCGCACTAGGCTCTGTATCTCGACCATGCTAGGCTCGCTCATAGACGCTCGGCCACAGTAGGCTCAATATATAACTTACCATCTGATTAGAGGTTGCTCAATAGGGGCCAGCCCATTGATTATAGCTCGATGGTAGTGAAAATACTGTAATACTGTATATATAGGCTCTCTACTCCCTTGACTGGAACAAGACAATACTCAATTGAATATGAAGTCCCGACAAGAGAGAACATTGTAACTTATGAGACTAGAAAATGTACATAAATTCAGGAATATGAATTTCTCTTTATGCCTCGTTATCAAACACATATAATTACGAGATCATGCCAAACTGAAGGAAAGTTTAGTCTTAACATACCTGGAGTTGGAAAAATCTGTATGATGTTCTTGGAAAAGGTTGCACCGTACTTCTTTAGAATCGCAAAATTTTTACGTAGCTAAAATTCTAATAATTCTCGTTGGATTATTTTTGTAGGAATTGGTTGCAAGAAATCACGTTATAGTATTTTTTTTGTAGGAATGTGTATGGATTTGCAAGAAATCATATTGCTAATGTGTAAAACTTCATATCTGATTGTGATATTGTTTGTATTGAAAGTCTTAAAATTGAGGTGTCTTGACATTAACGTATTAGGTTAGCACCTAATAAGAAATGACTAAGAGTCATTTGACTAAGATGTGGCTTGCTGCCACGTGGAGGTGGAGTGGAAATTTTAATCTTTATCTAACTTATTAGTTAATTAAGTAATGTCCCGTTACCCGATAATTAATCAATTACCCGCATTATTAAGAATTGTCTCAAATTACTTAAAATCTTACTCATTTTTAATATACCTTATACATCATACTATCACGGTCATATGGTACCTTGTATGGTACTAGTCTATAAATATCGGGTATTATAGCTCGGATTGTATTTTATCGCAAATCGACAACCTTCAACGAAATTCATTTTCTTTAATTCGTGTATCCTTTATCCTTAGTGGCACTTGCTTATCGTTTTTTATAAATAGCATAAATATGCTAACCTCAAGATAATCTCATCCCGAGTCTCTGTCAATTAACTTTGACGAAACTTTGACGTACGAGAAACGCGATATGTAACAGATTTAGCCATGTTGGATTTGCCTTACCCTTCTTTATGACCCCCGCTACCCATTCTTTATGTGAATTCCACTGTATCAAGGCATTATCAAGTTGGCTCTGATCTTGATCATCTAACTCCAGCAAAGAATTGAACTCTTAAGAATTAAATGGAACTTTCTTTCCGCGTATTGTAACTTCTAACACTACCTCATTCCCCCTTTTGGAAATGCATGTCCATAGGCATAAATGCACAGGCGTGTCATTGATAGGCCAGGACTGTGTGAGGTTCAATCAATTTCTTCTGATTAGTTCTGCATGGAACCTGGGAAGTGCGTCGGGAAAATGCTATGCCATAATCTTCAGAAAATGTCCTTTCCTTTTTAGCTTCAAATATGTCCCGCACTTTTTGAGGGGATCTTTGGTTCTCGACTCCCTGATCACCTAGTTGTTTAATCACTGGTTCTTGTGGTTCAATTGGTGGTGTAGATGGTTGAGATAAAGTCCTAGAGCAACGACCTATGGTTTTAGCTTTATTTGGTACTGAAGAGGCAGTAATAGAGGAGCTTGCCCTCTTCATTTGCTTTGACTTGGCTGAGACTTCATCACCCGATCTACCCAATGTGACCTTAACTCTTTTGAGTTTGCTTGAGTTTTGTATCTCCTGTATCTGTTTCCCATGAGCTTTCCTTGGAGGGGCTTTTGTCTTCTGTTCTTTACCTTTGTTTCAACCTTTTGAATCACTTTTCTACAATATCATCTGAGGAGCTCAGACACAATACCTTTGACTGAAACTGGCCAGAATTTGGCTGAGCTTAGTGGTCGGCGATGTGGTTGGGGCGTGAAGATCGTGCGTGGGTGAAACGGGTTAGGGAGGCAGAGAAAGGGAGGGTGTGCATGAGCGATGACCAAAGTGCTTTTATTTTAATTTAATGTTAGTTTTAAACTTACCTGGTCTCAAGTTCCTTGCATGACCCAAGTTTCCTCTATTTGACCGACCTATCTAGGCCACGCATCTCAATTCTCTTCTCTACTCAATTATTGAAGCTACTGGAACTGCAAACGCAGACTGTGTGACCCACGCACAATGGCCACGCAGCTCCTTTATTAAGTATTCAACCTGCACACTTTCAACATAAACATTTATTTCAGCAAAAGCTGAAAACACAGCTAATCTACAAAATAAAAGAATTAAAGCTAAGAACTTGGATTGCCTCCCAAGAAGGGCCTTATTTAACGTTGTGGCACGACACCAAAGTAATTCACTTTAGAGTCCCTTTGGGGGTTCTCCCAACTCAACTTCCGAGACGCGTTTCCTCCATTAATTTCATCAAAATAGTGCTGAAATACTGCCAATTCACCTTGAATATTCTCATGCCATCTTCGGATTACAAAATCCATGGCACCAAAGATATACACATTAAGAACTTTAACCGGGCCATACCATTTCGACTTAAGCTTGCCCGAAAATAATTTAAACCTTGAATCGTATAGTAGAACCATGTCCCCTGGGTGAAATTCTTTCTTCATGATCTTCTTGTCATGGAGGTATTTCGTCCTCTGCTTGTACAATGCTGCATTCTCCTACGACTGGAACCGAAACTCATCCATGGCATTGAGTGTTGACAACCTCAAGTTTGCCCATCAAACCACTCCAAATTAAGCTTCTTTATGGCCCATAAAGCTTTGTGCTCCAATTCAACAGGAAAATGACAAGCCTTTCTAATCACCAACTTGTGCGGAGACATACCAATTGGTGTCTCGTACGCCGTCCTATAAGCCCATAGAGCATTGTCAAGGTTTCTTAACAAATCCGTTCTATTTGCATTACCTATCATGGCTAAATACCCCTTATCTCTCTATTGGAGACCTCTACTTGCCCACTAGTTTTGGGTGATATGGGGTGGCCACCTTGTGTTCGACTCCGTACTTCTCTAGAAATGTAGCAAACGATCTATTGCAAATGTGCGAGCCACCATCACTGCTCATAGCTCGTAGAGTCCCAAACCGCGTGAAGACGTCTTTCTTAAGAAAAGCTATAACACTCCTTGCTTCATTATTGGGGAGCGCAACTGCTTCAACCCATTTAGACACGCAATCCACATCCACAAGAATGTATTTGTTGCTATATGAACTCAGAACGGGACCCATGAAATCGATCCCCATACATCGAAGAACTCCACTTCCATAATTGGGTTCAAAGCAATCTCGTGCCTTCTTGAAATGTTGCCTTTCCTTTGGAATTGATCACATGCCCTGGCAATATTATTGGCATCTTTGAAAAATGTAGGACAGTAGAACCCACACTCAAGGACTTTTTCTGCAGTTCTGTTCGCACCATGGTGTCCTCCAGATGGCGACTAGCGGCAAGCCTTCAAGTTTTCGTTCCCTTCTTTCTTTGAAACACACTTTCTTATGATGTCTTCAACAGAAATCTTGAATGAATAAGGCTCATCCCAGTAGAATGAGTTACTATCCCTCAAGAACGTTTTCTTTCGGTATGAAGGAAGCTCGGGAGGTAATAACCCGCTCACCAGGAAATTATCCATGGTTGCATACCATTGAAACTCTTTATCTTCAATATGTGCGACTACGAATAGTTTCTCATCAGTGGAGCTTTCATTTCTCTTCAATTTTCAAAGGTCTCCCCTCTTCAATACGAGATAGGTCGTCCGCCACTTGATTTTCAGTGCCTTTTCTGTCCTTGATTTCCATATCAAACTCTTGTAGCAGTAGAATACATCTAAGCAACCTTGGCTTGGACTCCCTTTTGGCCAGCAAATATCGAATTGCAGCATGATCCGAGTGCACCACAACCTTGGAACCTACAAAATACGAAAGAAACTTGTCAAAAGCATAAACAATTTCAAGAAGTTCTTTTTCGGTTACAGTATAGATCATCTATAAGTTCTTGCTTGCATATTGAATTGGGTAAAAAAGCTTCTCCACTCGTTGGCCTAACACTGTTCCCACACCATATCGCTTGAATCACACATTATTTCAAAGGGCATCTCCTGTTGATATCCAATTTTTCCCTCATATTTTAAATATATATAGTTTAAAAATAGTAGATATGCATCATCATTTAGTTTATAAGCATATACAAGTATTTTTCATAATTTTATTTCTGCATTTTTATTAAATAAATATCCAGTAATTATCTTTCAAATTATTTTTATGATGATTTAATCATCTAAACTTATCATTTACACAAACATGATGTTTTAAATATATTTCAGTACGTTTTTATAATTACATTTGCATTTTAGGGCTAATTGCATATTTTTTGCAATAATAGTCCATATTCATGTATAATTATATTATTTATGTGAAAATAACTTTTTTATATTTTTATAATTTTAAGTAATTATGTTTAATCATTTTAGTGCACAAAATAATAATTTTTATTTATTAATTACTTTTATAAATTATCTTTTTATTAAATATTGGGTATTTAAAAACTAGCCTAAAATCCTACCTATTTTCGGATCAAGCCATGGACCAAACTTAATACTCTAGACTAAATAACCCCCAGCCCAATCAAATTAACCAATCCCACAACCTGGTCGCGGCCCGTCCAAACCAACCCGACCTAGTTCCCTTCTAATCGTGGCCGTTGATATCTGAGATCAACGGCGCACATTAATCCACCCCTTTTAATTACCACCTTCACCCCTAACCCTAATCATTTCTCACCATCCACCGCCCTCATATCTCACCCCCCTTCTCCCTCCTAAGAACCCTAGCCGCCGCTCCCTAAATCCTCTCCTAATCCCGTCTAATATGGGATTCTATGACTACTACTTGCCATATATGACCTTCTCCGGGTACTGGTTACTCTCCTATACTGCTTTCCTAAACATGGAAAGCAAATCTCCACAAAGATCGAACCAAAATCGGTTCAAATCCTTGATCTTCTGCTATTCTATCTATATTCATCCTTTGTTCTATTGCGATTACCAATATTTGTGTATTTTTTGTTGAGTCTNACCTCCCCCAAAATCTCTCATGATCCCACACGATATGGGAGTCTATGGCTACCCTTTGCCATATACGACCTCTCTTTCGTACAGGTTCCTCTTCTATACTGCTTGCCTAAACATGTCAAGCATATCTCATAAAAATCGAACCAAATTTGGTTCAAATCCTTGACTTTTCCGATATTATGTCTATATTCATCATTTGCTCTATTGTAAGTACGAATATTTATGTATCTTTTGTTGATTCTTACTTACCCTAAAATTAGGGTTTTCATATCTCTTTGAATCGAACCAAAATGGGTTCGATTTTATGATTTTAAGTGTTATTATGTCCATATTCATCCTATATTCTACTATGGCCTATTTTTATTATATTTTTTGTCAATATTCGTCTTACCCTAAAACTAGGGTTTTCAAATTTCTTTAAATCAGACCAAAATTGGTTCCATTCTCTGATCGTTAATACTATTTGTGGCTATATTCATCCTATGTTACTGTTTTGGTATATTCTGGTGATATTTGTTTTCCCTAAAAACTAGGGTTTGTTTGACTTCTCCTAAATTGATTCTGCATCAATTTCGCATGCTATTCTTTCCTTTTCTTTTAAGGTAGATTAATTGTTTTCCTTGTCTATGTGTTTAAATTTTATCACTATATAAACCGATCCCCTTTCCCCCCTTTAGACAAGAACTGTAATCACGATTCTCTCACTAAAAACTGAAGCTTTCTACTCTATACTCGTTTTACTATTCTATTTTGTTTGGCTCTTGGCCGGCTAAAAGCCGAGGCCACCGGACTTCTACTTTTTCTGATCTCTCTTGGATGTGAGCACTTCTTGGGTTCTTGATACCCTTGGATCTTGACACATTCAGGACTCTGGGTCCTTACTGCAATCCTTTTCTTGTTTATCGAATAATCACTGGTCAGTTTCTAAATCCTTGCAGTGTTTACTCTATTATGTTAAGTATGTTATCTGAAACTGCATGATTTAATGTATTTCTTTGACTCTTTTATGTCTAATTATGCCTATGATTGTTAGCCTAATAATGTCTCTGCACCCAACTTAGTTAGTTTGGAAAGAATGAAGCATGCTTAGTTTAGTGTTGTTGATAATTAGCATGCTTAGTTTAGTGTTGTTGATAATTCAAATGTTATGCCTTGACTATATGGTTTAGTCCATGTCTCTTTGCCTAATCCTGAATTTGTAATGACCAATTGATGTTATTAACCTGCCCCCATTTTTGTTTAAGACCTTTCTCTGAATATTATATGCTCCTATGACTATTGTTGCCACTCTATGTGTTCTTGCCATGATCAATCTGTACCCCTAATGACTTGTGATCTTTTGAAACTAATCTCATTTGATTAATACCTTCTATGATACCTGATCCTGTTTGTGTTATACTGTTTAAACCTGTATTAGCATAATCTGATCCATTAAGTCCCAAAACTGATTGCATTACTTGGTTTTACTAGCCTAATGCCCTTGCCCGTTAATTTTGCAATCCTAAGATCTTTGTCTCCTTGCACGTCACCCTGCCCATTGTGTTAATTTGCTTTTGAGTTTCATTATGTGATTATCGTATGGTGTTTGAAAATGCTTTTCCAAACTTATTATCCTTATTACTTGTTTCTAATTCTGGGGCTGGCTAAAAGCCAAACCCCTCCCCCCCCTAAGCCTCCTCTATCAACCTCCCTAGTGTCAGCACTGCTTTGGATTCTTGAAACCCTTGGGAACTCTGACACACTCGGGTCCAAGGTTCTTTGCCACTTTTTCCCTAATTGCATAAACTCTGCCCTTCTTTTCACCTACTAGATAAACCACTTGGTTTGTATAAATGGACGTCACACCTTCTTTTTCCCCAATGGGGATAGGGATATGGGGGTTTTTCCACATTAAGTGACATTATTCGGATTTGGGATTTATTTTAATTTTCAGAGTCACCACCCGGATTTTTGACGATGTTATGGGACACCGTTTATTGAAATCCCAAACCGAGGTAATTTTTGACTCTGTTTTAAAAATGTGTGCGAACCAGAAATCCAAGTAAGGAATTCTGTTAACCCGGGAGAAGGTGTTAGGCACTCCCGAATTCCGTGGTTCTAGCACGGTCACTTAACTATTAATATTTGGACTAATTATTTAATTACTGATTTTAATACTTGTGTGCATTTTACATTTTTACCGCTTTTAATTATTCAATTATTTATTTTGGAAAACTATATTAAGATGGGTTACGCGTACGTATACCTGTTTAGCTTGGTGTTTCAAAAATCATGTCACGTGAACGTGTACACAATTCACGACATTTGGTTTATTTAAGGAAAATAGTCAAAGTCGTGTGAACGCGTACCTTGATTTTATTTTGAAAATCAGCACTTAAATAATGTCACGCGTACATGCACACAGTTTGTCATGCTTAATTATTTAAGAAAAAGTCCAAATCCGCGCGAACGTGTACCTTGTTTTTATTTTGAATCATCGGCGCTTAAATCATGTCATACGTACGTATACATAATCACGATAAATTATTTACTAATGCGCACCTAAAGCAAACAACGGTGTCATGATTCTGTTATCCTAAAATTTGAGATTTGCATGACCATGAACAATTAAGAAATAACTATGTATTACCCTCAGTATCAACGTATGAGTATCCAGAATTCAGGAGCTAATTCATTCCATCATTGACCTTATTAAAATAAATAAGAAAATTCAATGACAATCATTGGCAGAAGTTACTTCTCGAAATTTCAACATTAAGTAGTGTTTGTAAAAATTAGAACCAGCAAGTCTTAAACAATTGATTTATATCTGGTTTTACTCGATCTCAACATTCCTACTTAAATCTTCTGTATATGAGCATTTCAATAGAACAGTTTGAGTATGAACTCATAAGAATTTACTAAGTGTTCGATGAACAATACAGACGCCAAACATGATAATATGTGGTTACTAACGTGATGAACCAACGCAAAACAACAATAGAAACAAAAAAATGACACGGATTAACAACTAATTCGAATCAAAAGAAAACTCAAACCCATGTCATTAGTATCAATTAGTCGTTAACATATAAACACCAACAAACAAATCTAATAGTCAAAAGCATGATTCTAGGAATTCAACTCAATTTCAACACCATAAAAACTATATAGTCATACAAACTCATTACATTTAGAGATATATAAGAACATTTACCTGAACTTCAAACAAGAAGAAGGAAATGAACTTCAGATTTTTTTTTCGTTCCTCCTTTCTAATCTTTTCATTCTTTTTCTTTTTTGGTTCATGCCCGTCAGTTTTTCTTCTTTTTTTCTTTTTTCAAGCGTGTTCTATTGTGGGTGTCTTGTATAGTATAACTTATGTGTGAATTAATATTGATAGGAGTAGGGGAAGTGGGGGAAATGGGGGTTGGGACGTGAGGTAGTGATTAGTTTATTTAGGAATTAAAAGAGATAAGAAAATTAACTACTTAATATTTATACTAAAATAATATGAAAATTAAATATTACACTGTAATTAAAGGACACCCAAAATATACTAAAGCTAAACTAACTTATTTATTATAATTCAAATTAAAAGAAACCATATATTTTTGTAAATTTTCTTTTTCTCTTTATAAATAGGAACAAAATTTATACGATAAGCATTTTAATATTTTTTTTTTGTAATTTTTAACTTTCTCAAATAAAACCTATGACAAATAAGACAAAATTTTAAAATATCAGGATTAGACCGAGAAAAATATTTACACTAAAATAGTATTGAATTTGAGTGTGGTCAAAAATTAGTTGTTCACAGAATGCCCCTCTTTGCTTGGAAACATGGAGAGTTTTCAGGCAAAGAAAAATGAACAAGGTGACTGATTTCTGACCTCCTTATTATTTAACAAGGAAGAGAAGATAAAAGAAAAGGATGTGACCGAGCCTTGGTTTTAGGCCGCCTACATATCCCGGGTCATAAGAGAATCAGCTCACATGTAGTTCAAATGGAAGGAGAGTGATGGAGTATGCTTAGAGGGAGAGCCGAGTGATGTTTCGTCGAGGTTCCGATCCGCGGTTCCTACTATTACATCAAAATGAAAAGAAAATTACATACTCTTGAAATCTAAGAGTTACAAAATTTCTATCTATATCCTATCTGGAGTCTTATATTGATTCTTGAGTATCTTCTCCTATTGACTTTAGACTGAAACTTGGTGCTCTAGATGTAGCAGACTGTGAAATACTCTCACAGGCTTGTTTCTTGATCAGATGATAAGAAGATGGATCTTGAGACCCTGTGTCTCCGCATGCATTATGTCAACGCTGGTTGAGGCTGGTATTGAGATCAAACATTCCATTTTCTCCGGCAAGAGCTCGAATCTTATTTTTGCACATCCAATCCGTGCTTTGCAGAAAAACCTACAAGCCATCACAAACAAACAAAACGAAAAAAAAATTTCTGCCCCAGTTTGCACTAGGAAATTTTTGTGAGTTATTGAAAACACATTAAACTATCTTTTCTATTATAGAATAAAGAATTGGAAAAGACATATATTTTTTTATAAATAATAGGGGATGTCGTACCTAGTGTTAACCAGAATGCAGGCAACCAAGGGTTGTAGTACCCTGTGTTGATGATAAGTTGAGGCTCGTGGCACTATATGATGCTACTAGGGAATGTCGTACCCTATGTTGGCAGAAAAATGCAGCCAGGGATGTAGTACCCTGTGTTGGCAATAAGGTGAGGCACATGGCTCACTGAGATGCTACTGAGGAATGTCGTGCCCTATGTTTGCAACAAAATGACACTTGTGGCGCTTTGAAATGCTACTAGGGAATGTTGTACCCTATGTTGGCAAAAAGTAATGCAACCAGGGGATGAAGTACCCTGTGTTGGCAATAAAATGAGGCTCGTGGCACTCTGAGATGCTACTAGGGAATGTCGTACCCTATGTTAGCAACGAGAAATACAACCAGATGAGGCTAGAGGCACTCTATGATGCTACTAAAGAATGTTGTACTCTATGTAGGCAATAAAATGCAACCAGGGGATGTAGTACCATGTGTTTGGAAATGAGATGAGGTCGCGGCTCTCTGAGATGCTACTAGGGAATTTTGTACCCTATGTTGGCAAAAAGAAATGCAGCTAGGGGATGTAGTATCCTGTGTTGGCAAACAAGGCTTGTAGCGTTCTGAGATGCTACTAGGGAATGCCGTACCCTATGTTGGCAATAAAAAAAATGCGACCGGGGGTGTGGTACCCTTTGTTGAAGATAGGGTATTGATTTCCTATAATGAAACTAAGAATAACATGATTACATGTATATTAGAAGAAAACTAAGGATTTGAGAACTTTACTTGGTGGTATTCGTCAATTCACGAACTGTTTCCTAAAATTGTTTTGTTCCTGTTCTGAACAAAGAAAAAATTGTTAGTTTTAAAATGGTGGTCAGTTTGTGGCCTTCATTTCTTGGGCGACTTGACCTTGCGTCCATTACACTTATTAGAAACACTGACTCCGTCGATGGTCGTACAAATTTCCGGGAGATTCTGTCATTACTTTCTGGAGATCTGCTTTCTCAACATCAAAACCTGACTATTTTGCGCCTATCACCATTTGTGTTTATGGTGAAAACAACCTTGCTCCTAGAACAACTTTTAACTGAGTAAATTTGTCGACCCTTGACACACTGTTCCATCCTTCAAGCCTTTTTCTCCTCAGGGAAAATCAAAGGTGGCTTTATGCCTTTTCCTATGATGTTCATGCCCAGAAATTTTTTCTTCATATAATAGGGAAACTGTAACCAATTTTATGGCCTTTTCTTTGCTTTGATTTGAAGAAATTAGAATGAAAGGACTCAAAAAGAATAGTACGAAAGAAAACAAGAAGGTGAACTAATAGGTGTTACAACTTAATCAAGAAGTGTATCTTTCAGAGAAGAAAAATAAAAATAAAAGGGACTTATCTGGAGGAATATGCTGACTTCAATGAACATGACATGCACTTTGGACTGGATGCCCGATCTGTCTGAACCGTATAATTCTCAATATTCATTGTAAACTTCAATTTGAAACTGAGTTCTTTGTCTTAACCATGATTATGTCGGGATATAAGAAGCTTTAAATCGATCAACGATGCCCTTTTTGGATTTTCACCGATTGACCTCTCTCATTTGTCTTTCTCTCAACTCACCATTGCCTTATAGTGCCCGTGAAGGTTTTCACCAATAAGACTCTCTCATTTTATTTTTCTCTCTTTACAATAGCTGAGGCATCACCGTAATATACCAAATTAGCATTCTCGAAAGTTGATCAGAAGGTCTTAAAAGGGAAAGGTAAAAGAACTATTCAACTGAATTACAACTTTTGGAACCATTTTGACAGAAAACCGTTGAAAAATAAAATAAAATCCTGCCCCAGTTTCTATGAATACTGGGAAATGTGGTTTTTTGTTTTAGTTTGACCGAACCCCAGAGTGAGGCTGCCTGCGTATCCTTTTGGAATGAAGTCGGAAGTAGTTCAATTAACATGAACTTGTTTTGATGATTTTCTTTTCTCTTTTTTTTTTATGATGATTTTTTTTTTTTGAATTTTTTTTTTGCTAAGACCAAGTACAATGGTTCCAAAAGAGGAGAAATCAAATAAATATAAACAAGGCTTTAAAGGGCTAACTAGGATTGACCAGTGTTTGAGTAGCGAGAATGATAGCCTTTCGTTATCCCAACCTGAGAATGCTAAGTGTAAAAACGCCCCCACAGAGGCATGTCAGACATAGTATCTCTTGACCGCATCTGCATTGACAGATATGTCAGTCATCTTTCCTTCAATATTTCCAAGTATAGAGCTCCTTTTGACAATAATTTCTTGACGAGGTTAGGACCTTGCCAATTCGGGGCGAACTTTCCTTTTGCTTCTTCCTGGTGCGGAAAGATACGTTTCAAAATAAGTTGTCCCACCTCAAATTGTCTTGGGCGCACTTTTTTATTATAAGCACGTGCCATTCTTTGTTGGTATAATTGACCAAAACAAACTACCGCCAAACGCTGTTCATCAATTAAATTCAACTATTCCAATCGGGACTTGACCCATTCAATATCTTCAATTCCTTCTTCAACAATGATTCGAAGAGAGGGAATCTCAACTTCCACAGGTATGACCGCTTCAGTTCCATAAACCAATAAGTAAGGGGTTGCGCCAACTGATGTACAGACAGTTGTTCGGTATCCCAAAAAAGCAAAAGGCAGTTTCTCATGCCATTGTCTAGACCCTTGGACCATCTTCCTAAGAATCTTCTTGATGTTCTTGTTCGCACTTCAACATCTCTATTAGCTTTGGGTCGGTAAGGAGTAGAATTGCGATGCTCCATTTTAAATTGTTCGCATACCTCCTTCATCAGATGACTATTCAAATTAGCACCATTATCTGTAATAGTAGTTTTTGGAGTACCGAAACGACATATGATGTTGGAGTGAACAAAGTTAATACTGCTTTCTTGGTAACTGCTTTTAATGTAATAGCTTCCACCCATTTGGTGAAGTAATCAATTGCAACCAAGATTAATATGTGCCCATTTAAAGCTTTTGGCTTAATTGGGCCGATGACGTCCATTCCCCAAGCAACAAAAGGCCAAGGAGTCGACATAGGATATAATTCTGAAGGAGGCGAGTGAATCAAATCGTTGTGAATATTACACTGGTGGCACTTGCGGACAAAACGAAAGCAATCTCGCTCCATAGTAAGCCAATAATATCCTGCTCGAAGGATTTTCTTTGCTAGAACATACCCATTCATGTGCAGGCCACAAACTCCCGAATGCACCTCATTCATAATCATATCAGCTTCTTTGGCATCCACACATCTTAACATATTCAAATCCGGAGTTCTTTTGTATAGAAAATCCCCTCTCAAAAAGAAACCATTAGAGATTCGCCTAATAGTTATCTTTTGATCCCTATTAGTGTGTTCCGGATATTCTCTTATTTTCAGATACTGTTTAATATCACGGTACCATGGTTCACCATCTAGTTCTACTTCAATTGTATTGTTATAACCATGTTGATTCCGAATTTGAATTTCCAATGGGTCAATGTGAGTATTACCCGGATATGGAAGCATTGAGGCCAGGGTGGCTAAGGCATCAGCCAATTCATTGTGAAACCTGGGAATGTACCTGAACTCGATAGACTTGAACCTTTTGCTAAGATTTTCCACACATTGTCTATATGGAATGAGCTTGATATCTCGAGTTTCCCAATCACCTTGAGCCTGTTGAATAAGCAAATTTGAATCTCCCATCACCAACAGTTCGTGCACATTTAGATTTATTGCCATGTTCAGACCCAGATGCAAGCTTCAAATTCTACCGTGTTGTTTGTACAGAAGAAACAAAGTCTCAATGTGGCAGGGTAATGTTGCCCCGTAGGTGATAAAAAAATTGCCCCAATCCCTACGCCTTTGATGTTGACCGCCCCATCAAAGTATAGTTTCCAAACTTGACTGTCATCTGGGACTGCTTCTTTCACTAAATTAACCTCTTCATCTGGGAAGTATGCGTTCAATGATTTATTCTCATAATCAACCGGGTTTTCTTCCAAATGATCATCCAAAGCTTGTGCCTTCATGGTTGTACGAGTGACATAAACAATATCAAATGCAGTGAGAAAGATTTTCATTTTGCCAATCTGCCTGTTGGCATCGGCTTCTGAAAGATGTACTTCAGGGGATCTATTCGGGATATGAGGTAAGTTGTATAGGCCAAGAGATAATGCCTAAGCTTCTGGGCGACCCAAGTTAAGGCGCAACATGTCCTTTCCAAAAGAGTGTATTTGGCCTCATAAGTGGTGAACTTTTTGCTCAACTAATAGATTGCTTGTTCCTCTTTGCCTGTGGCATCATGTTGACCCAGAACACAACCAGAAGAACTATCCATTACTGACAAATATAAAAACAGAGGCCTACCAAGTTCCGGCGGGACCAAAACAGGGGGATTTGACAAATATTCTTTGATCTTATCAAAAGCTTCTTGGCACTCATCTGTCCACTTGATAGCGGCGTTCTTTTTCAACAACTTGAAAATAGGCTCACATGTGGTTGTAAGCTGCGCGATGAATCTACTGATGTAGTTCAACCTCCCGAGTAAATTCATGACTTCTTTTTTATTCTTTGGGGCATNCCCAGAAGGAACTCCAAATGCACATTTGGCCGGATTGAGTTTGAGATTGTACCTTCGTAGCCTTTCAAAGAACTTTTTCAAGTCTTGCACGTGGTCATCTTGTGTTCTGGACTTAATGATCACATCATCAACGTACACTTCAATCTTTTTGTGCATCATGTCATGAAATATGGTAGTCATGGCCCTCATGTAAGTTGCCCATGCATTTTTAAACCGAATGGCATGAATCTATAACAATATGTTCCCCATGGAGTTATGAAGGCGGTCTTTTCTGCATCTTCCTCATCCATCAAATTTGGTGATATCTGGCATAACAATCCACAAAAGATTGGATCTTATGCTTAGCACAATTTTCAACAAGGATATGAATGTTAGGTAAAGGAAAGTTGTCTTTTGGGCTTTCTTTGTTTAAATCCCTATAGTCAACACAAACTTTGATTTTTCCATCCTTCTTTGGCATTGGCACAACATTTACTAACCATGTGGTATATCTGACGACCCTGATCACATTGCATTTAGTTGCTTCGTGATTTCTTCTTTAATCTTATCACTCATGTTTGTCTTAAACTTCCTTTGTTTTTGCTGGATTGGTGAAAAATTAGGATAGTGGGAAGCTTATGAACCATTAAATCAGCACTCAAACCCAGTATGTCATCATACGACCAAGAAAATACATCTCTATACTCGAACAAAACTTGAATTATGGCATCTCTTGTCTTTTGTTCAGTATGAATGCTTATTTTTGTTTCTCTCGTTTCTTCAGGACTTCCCAGGTTAATTACCTCAGTTTCATTTAAGTTAGTCTTAGGCTTATTCTCAAATTGATCCAATTCCCTTTTTATTTCCTTTAAAGCCTCATCTTCATCATACTCAACTTCTTGATTCATTATTTTGAGATTAGACAGATTTTTAAGACCTAGGTATGAATTCCGCATGCATGTCATGTTTTTAAAGCCAGCATTAACAAAACTGAAAATGATAAGAAATTAACAAAAATTAGGGGAAGGAAAAGAAAATTTTTTACTATGAAAATAGAACTTCATTTTATTGAATTTGAAAGGATAGAATGATTAACATTAAAGCAAATCAATTAAACTAAAATATTTGGATTACAACCCTTAAAATAATCCAGATACAGAAAAATCAGCAAAACAGACTACCACGACTCCTTCCTGATGGGAAGAGGAGTTGCTTCCCAGTTGTTGAACGAGGTACCTGGACCAATCAGCTGAAAACTTGCACGGCTAGGGCCCTCACTATCTTGAACCATATTGATCTCATAGAACATCTCCTTGAGGCTCTGGAAAACTTCATCAATGTCATCCTTAGTAGAAGGATTTTGGGCTTCTTCAAATTGCGACTTGACAAAAGGGTAGGCAATGTGAGGGATTGGTTTGGAAAAATTCCAACCATTCTTTTGTGGGCCTTGGCTCTGTCTATGTCAGCCGACGTTGGTTTAAAACCCAAACCAAAGGTATCTTTCTTCAAAAATGGAATAATAGGGTTCACAATTCCCTGCAAAGAGGATCCTAATCCTTTTCCTGGTTCATAACCGTTCCTTAAGATCAGCGAAGCTACCATCATAGATGTGGCTGATATACGGGGATGCTGAATTGGTTTTCCTTCTTCCACTTGGTCCACTTCAATCACCTCAAATGCTTGATATATGAGGGATTCACATCCTTTCTTGGCCTCGATACATGGAATGGATAGGTCTTTATAGACTGATGAGTCGTCTTCCCCATGAACAATAATTTCTTGCCTATCATACTCGAATTTGACCATTTGATGTAGGGTGGATGGTACAACTCTATCCATACGAATCCACGGCCTTCCCAGAAGAAAATTATAAGAAATTTTCATATCCAACACTTGAAAGACAATGTTAAAATTAACCGGGCCGATTATCATGGTGAGTTCGATTTCCCTAATAGTGTCTCTTCTTGAACCATCAAAAGCTCTGATGCTGAAATTACTAGTTCGAATTCTATTAGTGTCAATGTTCAGCTCTTGTAGAGTAGAAAGGGGGCATACATCTACACTCGAGCCTCCGTCAATCATGACTCCTTTCACGTAATACCCTTCACATTTGACCATAAGATGCAAAGCTCTATTGTGCCCAGCCCCTTCCTCAGGCAAATTATCATCGCTGAAAGTAATTCTATTTACTTCAAAGAATCTTTCAGCCATTTTTCCAGCTGATTCACCGTTGTCTTTTCTGAGACATATGCCTCGTTCAGAGTTTGGATCAACACATGACGATGTTCTTCTGAGTGCAAAAGCAGAGATAACAAAGAAATCTGAGTAGGGATTTTCCTTAGTTGGTCAATCATTAAGTAGTCTTGCATTTTCATCTTCTTAAGGAATTCCTCCGCTTTTTTTTCTACAACGGGTTCTTTCACTGGCAAGTGACTTTTCCTGGCTTGCTTAGATTTTCTTAATTCCTCCGGTGAATAGCACCTTCCAGATCGGGTCAAGCCCCCCATTTCATCTGCTTCTTCAACTATCTCTTTTCCTTTGTATGTCATGATAGTTTTGTTATAATTCCAGGGGATAGTGTTTGTCACTAGGAGCTGTGTAGCAGGTTGGATCACAACCGGCTCTGTTATATTTCTCAAACCATTATTCTGAACGATCTTTTGAATGCCCCCGGGGATGTAAATTTTTGGCCCATCCAATTGAAACTCAACCTTTTTTGTGCATCTAGGAACATAGAGAATCGTTTTTCCAGAACCTGCCAAGTTCAAACTTGAACTCGCACCTTTCACAATCAACGGTGCCAAATGTGGCGGGCATACTATCATTTTTAGTTCTTGCCCTATAGTTCCAACAACCATCTCTATCTTGCCAGACTACTTATAATCTCGATCATCACAAATCATCCTAATAAAATGTGTATTATCATGAGCTGGGAGCGGATTGTTTATGATATTAGGAATATCCTCATTGTTTGTTACCACAATTGCCTTTGCTTCAATCAAATTTTCAA
>ML428565.1:2058-12600 GCA_005239525.1 Nicotiana knightiana | reverse complement strand
AAATGTGCTGGAAGAGGTTTGAGTTCCAATTTTGGAGCCTCTTCAATAGATGGCTTAGGAGGGATTAGAGTAACATGATTGTTCAACTCTTCAAATTTTCCTAGCCCGTGGAGGTAACTACAAGATACTTTAAAAGTCTTCTCAATGTCTCCCCTTGTTCCATCCCCACAGTCTTCTTCATCCCCAACTAACACTTGCTCAAGAGGGTCAACGGGACTCATGTATGGAACCATTGACTCCAATTTGCTTTCCACTACAGTAATCATGGATAGCTCTTCATAGTGGATAGGCAACTTGAGTGCCTTAAAAACATTAAACACCTTCACTTGATCACCAACTCGCATTGTCATCTTCCCTTCACACACATCGATGATAGCTCGGCACGTAGCTAGGAATGGACGCCCCAAAATAAATGGGACTTCCGGATCAGGATCATAGTCCAAGATAATGAAATCAGCTGGAAATATGAAGGAAACCAACTGCACCAGCACATCTTCAATTACTCCCTCAGGATGAGCAAGGGAGCGATCAACCAATTGTAAAATCACTGTTGTTGGGCGTGGTTCACCCAATCCCAATTTCTTGAACACAGATAGCGGCATCAAATTAATACTTGCCCCAAGATCGCACAAAGCTCGCCCGACTGCATGCTTACCAATTGAGATTTGGATAGTAAAACTACCCGGATCTTTTAATTTCTGAGGTAGCTTGCTTTGAATTCTTGAGCTAACATCCTCCGTGAGTGCCACAGTTTCGAACTCAGTCAACCTCCGTTTATTTTCCACAATGTCCTTGGTGTATTTAGCATATTTGAGCACCTTCTGCAAAATGTCTACCAGTGGAATATTGATTTGTACCTGCTTCAAGAGGTCAAGAAACTTTTGTATGCGGCATTATCTTTCACCTTTTGCAACCTTTGAGGGAATGGAGGGGTGGCCTCGCAACAATTGGTAGGGGTTGCTCAGCCATCGCCTCCTTTGCTGGCTTGTCTGATTCTTTTGGGTTGTCTGATGTTGATTCAATAGTGATTGGTTCCTCATCAAAAGTTACCTGCTTCCTCTTCTTGGACTGAACTTCTTCCAATTCCTTCCCATTCTTCAATGATATAGCATTAACAAATGCTTTAGGATTATCTCCAGTGTCACTTGGAAGCGCCCCCGTTGGTCGGGTATTTTGAGAACTGGAAAGTTGCCCCACTTGACGTTCTAAGTTTCTCATTGCTACAGTCTAGGCTTGGTGATCAACCATTATTTTCTGATTGAAAGCAAGTTGGTCATTCATCATTCTCTTCATAATCTCCTCAAGGCTTGCTGATTGTTCAGCCTGTGGTGGTATGTATTGTTGTTGAGGTGCTGGATGCCTGTAGTTATGCTGAGTGCTCTGATTTCCACCCCAAGAGAAGTTTGGGTGGTTTCTCCAGTTGGGGTTATAAGTGTTTCCATATTGATTTGCTTGTCCCCTATTCGTGTTACCTACCAAGCAGATAGACTCTGGATTCACTTGGTATAAATCACTCGAATGACCCACTCCACAGACTTCACAAAATACCTGAATCTGTTGCACTGGTTGGGCCTGTTGCACTGGTTGAGATTGTTGCTTGTTAATGATCAGGTTCATCTGATTGACTTGGTTAGTCAATGTGGAAATCTGGGCTGACAATGCTGAAACCACATCTAGTTCAAGAACCCCTGGTGACTTTTGAACCACATTTCTCCCCATCTCACCTTGCCAGTCTGGATTGCTTTTGGAGAATTTATTCAGTAATGCAAATATTTCATCATAATTCTTCTCCAACACCTGACCTCCGGCTGCTGCATCTACCATAATTTTTGTTTGCGGATGAAGCCCCTCAATGAAAGTGTGAACTAACACCTCGTGTGTCTGATTGTGATGAGGACAGTCTCTGAGTAGCCCCTTGAACCTTTTCCCTGCTGAATATAATGATTGACCTGTTTTTTGTCTAAAGGAGACTATCTCACTCCTGATCTTTGCGGTCTTTCCTGAAGGGAAGAACCTTGCCAGAAATTTTCTCGCCAGATCGTTCCATGTTGTGATGGAATTAGCTGGTTCTGCCTTCTGCCATCGCTTTGCTTCGCCCAATATAGAGAATGGGAAAAGCGTGAGCCTCACATAATCTAGCGTGACCCCGTTAGTGATATATGTATCACTAATCTCCAAGAAGTTCAAAATGTGATGCTGTGGATCCTCGTGTGGAAGACCCAAAAACTGCCCGTTTGCATGAAGTAGTTGGATCATGCACTATTTCAGCTCAAAGTGCCCAGTGATTCTGGGGTTCACGATGCTGGAGGTGACATTAGCAATAATGGGCATTGCCACCTCCTGAACAGCCATGTGTTGTTCCTCTGCCATGTTCACGGGAAATCGGATGAAGTCTTGAAAATTGTCTGTATCTCTTGCTTCTCGCAATCTCCTGTGAAATGATCTCTCATGTTCCGGGTCAAAGCCGTCAAGTCTATCCTAGCTTCTGACCCTACACATTCACTCAAATTTCCTGAGATTAGAGCAAAAATCACGTGACGTTGGACTCAATGAAATAACCAATTAAATAAAGTAACTAAAAAGTAGTCTATATCCAAGTCCCCGGCAACGGCGCCAAAAACTTGTTTNAGGGACTTGCGTAAACTACTTATTGAATCACTCTAATTGCTATTTAATCGAGCCAAAACAAAATCCAAGAATATAACTAATTTATTCTACGATTATATGAACTAATTATCAAGTAACGAGAATATTGTTGTGTATTGCATAGAGAAAAATATTCCAGGGTTATGATCAATTCACCATTCGTATTGTATTTTAATTAACTCTCCCTTTCATATAAACTCATGGTTGCTAATTAATCGATAATTGCTCTCGTAGCCTTCTCCCGAAGTACTACTCGCCTATTCTCAATAGATTAACGCCTATATTCCTATGAAATTAATCTATTAGAATGCACTAAGATTACGATATTTAATTAAGAACGGTGACTAGGTATATTCCTATCCTAACCACAAATCCGCTCCCCTGAAGGGTTAAGATCGCGCTCTGTTCAATTCTTCTCTAATCAATATACGACTTTCCGAAGAATAACATAGATAGTATATAGAACCTAGTTGCTGGTCAAACAATTAAGAAATTAAACGCAGAATTGAAGAAAGAACCATATATTGAGCGAACTATAATTAAGGTTAAGTTAATGTCGAATAACAATATTCATAGCTAAACCACAACCCTAGAACAATGGGTGTTTAGCCACTCATACTAGAATCAAACAATTGCATAAATGGAAAATACTAGATTAAGATGAACAAAACTGATAATCCTTTGCTTCCTGAATGATCTTGTGTGTATATTCTCTCCAAAAAGGGCATGCCCCCCTCAAAGTTGTGGTTTTGGGTCTATTTATATGTTTGGGATAAACCCAAAACGTGTAGGAGACTTCTATTCCAACCGGGAAACACTTAAAACCATCAAAACTCGGAATTCAGCGGACCAGGGACCCCAGGTGTTAAGCCCCAAACACCCAGCTAAAGCCTGGGTAGGCCCGGCGTTTGGGCTCTAACGCCCCACTAACGCCTGGGTATGACTGGTGTTTGGGCTGAAATGCCCCACTAACGCCTGGTTATGCCAGGCTTTTGGGCTTAAACGCCCGGCTATGGCCCGGGTCATTCCTTTTCAAATCTTGAGCGTATTTTTGACGTTTATACACCCTTTTAGCTCGGCTTGACTCCAATTCACCTACACATGAAATAGACTCCATTATGCACATATAACGTGTATTTTATCACAAAAGCACCTAAAATGTAAGGTATATGATGCTTAAAACTATGGATTCTAGCCACGCATCACACCGCGGGAGCTTTACATTTAGTTTTGAAAACTATTTTTACCGAAATATCTACCTGCATTTTAGCCCACCTTATCACATCGCACGACTTCAAGTTGTTCCCCTACTAGCAACGCGTGTATCAAGCGCACCTTATCTCATTTCATGCGTATCAATCCCAAGACTTATACCACAACATGCATATCAATATCATAACATAATGATAACTCGCACCACAAGTGCCCATATGCCACAACTTGCAAGAAGAATCAACAATATCAATGTTTCCACAACAAATATTCCATCGCTCAACCACAATGTGTACAAGAATATCAATAATAAGAAAATGAATGTAAATTGTTCCACAAGAAAGATATTTCAACAATTAACCACTTTGCCTCAATATAATAACGGCTTTCTCAACTTCAACACCAATAACTCAACTATAAGATATTTCAAAAAATAACAACTTCAATTACAAGTAATTCAATAATTTAAAGATGTAACAAAACACAAGGAATGCAAACACTTCAACTAAAGTATATAAGAGTAAATTAGCAAGTAAGAGTTAAAACAAGAGTTAACAATGTCAAATAAGCATGTAAGGGTAGATTAACACATGAAATGGTGGATTAACAATGAAAGATATAACATGTTAATACATTTTAATTAAAAGCATAATACGAGTCTAAATAGCCTAAGCCGGTCAAATACAGATTATAGCACGTGTACCCACTCGTCATCTTACATACACGACTTCACATAATAAAATTAGTGCAAACAAAACCAATTCCTAATGGGTAGTTCCCCCACACAAATTTAGGCAAGATACTTACCTCAGCTAGGCCAACTCAACCCTCGAAAATAGCTTTTTCCCTAAAATTTGCCTCCTCACGAATCAATGTAACCAAAATTGACTTAATATCATCAAACAATGCAAGGGTAAATAATTATAATAGATAAATCTATTATTTTTATACTTTTTTCAAAAAGTCAACAAAAGTCAACCCGGGGCTTACCCAGTCAAAACCGGGTCCAAGGGTAGACTCCGACTACCCATAACTCCACAAGTTCATATATATGACTAGTGTCAAAACCCGAGTCCAAATCGACTCTCAAAACTCAATTTCTCATTTTTCAAAACTTGACAACATTTCCCAATTTTTCTTCTTCGATTCACATGATTTTGATGTTAAATCTAAGATATATTAATGAAATATAGTTGGAAATTGATTAGAATCACTTACACAATATTTGTAGATGAAAATCCCTCTTCTAATCGCCTCATACCGAGTCTAGAGTTCTAAAGTGAGAGGATATGTTGAAAAATCTCGACACCAGCCCTTTTGATCAGTTGCTGATGTCGCAATTGCAAAGAAATCCTCACAATTGCGGCCGCTGACAGCCTAAGAGGAGGTGACAAATGCGACAATGGCTTCGCATTTGTGAAGCATGTCCTCCTCACAAATGCGACATTTTTATAGCAAATGCGAACTACCTAATTCTTGAGCTACTTCACAATTACGAGCCATCTATCGCAATTGTGATACTTGAGACCCCCCATGCTAAGCTCGCAATTGCGAACCTAGTGTTCGCAAATGCGACACCAGAGGCATCAACACACTAGATTCATGTTTCAGTCCAAAACACTCCGAAACATGTCCGAAATTCATCCGATCCCTCGAGACTCCAAACCAAACATCCAAACAAGTCAAAAAACTTCATACGAACTGGATCGTGCGATCAAAACAGAAAAAATAACATCTAGAACTACGAATCGGACAATTCAAGTCCCAAAATCGATAGCCAAAAGTCAACCTACGGTCAAACTCCTAAACTTCAAATTGCCAAAAAATTTTGGTAAAACAACACAAATCAAACTACGAACTCCCGAATTTAATTCTGTGCATACGCTCAAGTCCAATAAGTCATAAAATCATAAACACACATGTGTGAAGTATCAAAAGGGGAAACGGGTCGCAATTACACAAAACAACTGATCGTCAACTAATTTACAAATTTTTTTACTTGCAAAAAGTATGTACTAGCCATTATCTTTGCAAATCCCTTCTGGTGGAAGATTTGAAGGACAACCAGAAGCTACCCAAGGGTCGCACACTGATTCCATATTTCTAGAGATGTATCTTTAATATTTAAATTACGCACAAAGGGCTCAAAACATCGTGTCATTGACACCATATTCACCATGATGCATCTGAAAGTAGAGCATTGATAGTTTAATTATATCGGGGTAAGAACAACATCAGCATACTTGTCAAAGCAGCAGAAGAATTATTGAATTCACCATCGAAACAATTGCCCAAAATAGAACTTTGAATCACTAGGAAACAAAGTTAATCTTCCACCAATTAGATGCCTTAACTTATGTGTGCTTTTCGTGTAGAAGAAAATAGTCAGTGAAAGTTCTTATGCTTGAAAATTCTATATTTTCTCCTTAAGTAAATAGGCAGAGTAATAGCGGTTAAGGAAGATAACCCACCACACCTTTTTTGCACGTTCACTTTAGCGGGAGTTTGTGACATAGTGGTAACTTCCCTTAACCACTCTCACTTATCTCTCCTAACCGAGTTGGTTCAGCCCACATAGAGTGAGCCACAACCCATAATCCAACATCTCCCACTTCGCTCATAGTGGGCTAGACCGATGTCTTTGACACACGTTCATACTGGCAAATAGTTGGTGCGACCTGCAAGAACAAAGAGCTGTAACATTCCAAAACAAATTAAAGGTTGTACTAAAGCTCTATGTAGAAGTCCAATCACATATGGAAAAGGATTCACTACTAGCATGAGGATATTATTACTCGCAATACCCCAGACATCATTCGCTATTCCAGTAGCTACTTATTCGATCCCTCATCCTGGAAAGAGGCAAATCGAGTTCTCATATAGCATGTATCCACAATTACACCCAATACCCTCATGGTAAGTGTAATGGTCGACCTATGAATACAAGTTAAATTACTAAATTTTAGTCGTTGATGCAAGGCTAGAAATCATGGTTTAACATGTTATATGCCTTATATTTTATGTGCGTTAATGATAAAAATACACTTTGTATGTGCATAATGGAGTTTATTTCATGTGTAGGTGCATTGGAGAAGGAAACTGAGCTAAATGGATGCAAATACATCAAAAATACGCTTAAGATTCGAAAATGAAACGTCCGGGCGTTAGCCGGGCGTTTGGCCCCTAAAGCCAGGCTGCCCCTGGCGTTAGTGGGGTGTTTGGCCCCTAAAGCCAGGCTGACCCTGGCGTTAGGGGGGAGTTTGGGCCCTAACGCCAGGCCTACGCTGGCTTTAAGGGGGCGTTTGAGCCCAAACGTCGGGGTCCCGATGTCCAGTCAATTCCGAGTTTTGAAGAGTTTAAGTGTTTCCCGGTTGGAATAGAAGTCTCCTACATGTTTAGGGTTTGTCCTAATTATATAAATAGACCCCAAAACACAACTTGAAGGGGGATTCGAAAGAGGAAGGAAGACATTGAAGTGAAGAAAAACCTGTGGATTACTATTCAGTGAAGCAAACATTGATTTTCATAGCTTTTACTTATTATTTTGTAGTTCAATTATGCAAATTATTTTAGAATTGATTCTTATGAATATGAGTAGCTAAGTTTCTTAATCTAGGGTTTTGGTAGAACCCGTTGGGGGATAAACTTATTGTGATATTAATATAGTTTTGATTGGTTGATTAATCTCTATTTGTTCAACTACGTTCTTGTTGTAGTTGATTGAAGGACCCTCAATTAGCTGTTCCTATTTATTATGTATCTACTTGAGAGAGAGAGTGCATATTTAGGTGTTGTTTGGACAACATCACTCCCAGAGTATAGACGAAAGTCATAACCAAGGGTTTAGAGGTTGGATTGGAGATAACGATACCTCGGGTGCAATCTAAAGTGAACTGTAATGCAATCTGGCTAACATAACTTGAGAGAGTGCGTCTAGTAAATTATCATAATTACTTGAGAGAGATTTATGGTAGATAGAGTGTTCATTATTGATAGAGACAACTAATCAATCTATATGAAGCATCCGAGAAGGAAGTTCACCAACGGGGGAAACCATAGCCTTAGACCTTTATCCTAATTGTTTACAACATATTGTTAGTAATTGCTAGTTATTATTATTGTCAGCAGAATTAGTAAAACATCACCAATTTATATTAAAAAAGTCTTGAGAGAATTGATTGAGTACAAGTTGCATATTCTAAAGACTTGATTGATACATAACCCTGTGGGATCGACTCTGGGCATAATACCCCGGGTTATATTTGCACCGCCTGTTTAGTCTTTTATTAGACATAGTTGAGCGTTATAAAATTTTGGCACCATTGTCGGGGAATTAACAGTATTATCAATTGAGTTGGAAGAAATACAAAATTCTGAAATATTGTCAATTTTCTTTAAAATTTTCATTTTTACATTGAAAGTTTAACATTTGCTAACGTGTTGCAGGTGCATGCCTAGAAACTCATCGAGGACTGGTGAAGTAGTTGAAGCCTTATCAGATCCCGAGAAAGTTTTCAAGGCCCTAAACCGGACCAACCGGAAAAGCAAACATCAACCACAAATTGAACAAACTGAAATCGACATGGAAGATCCACACAACCGTAACAATAATGGGGATGACGTGGTAGACCCAGTCGCTCACATAGGGGCAGAGGCTCCCCTATATGACTGGGCACAACCCACAGCTGAGAATTTGTCCATAGCGATACTGGTTCCTCAGATACAGGCCGAGTCCTTCCAGATAACAAATAATATGCTGCACTTATTGCAGAACAAAGGGCTATTCTCAGGGTCATACATCGAAGACCCCCAGCAGCATTTGAAAAACTTCCTGTCAATTTGCAAAACACAGAGGCAGCCAAACGTCACTCAGGAGGCAATAAAACTGTTGTTGTTTCCATTCTCAGTGACTGGCGCTGCCCAAACTTGGCTAAACTCACTCCCCATCAATTCCATTACCACATGGGAGGAGTTAGTCAAACAGTTCGTGAACAAGTTTCATCCACCCAACAAGACTGCTCAACAAATTGATGAAATCTTGAGCTTCAGACAAAAACCAGTTGAAACACTGCAAGAGACATGAGAACGATTTAAGGGGATGCTAGTTATCTGTCCACATCATGGTATTCCAGAGCAAATGTTGGGGCAGCGTTTCTATATGGGTTTGGCTGATACTGTTAAAGCAAATGTAGATGCTTCGGCTGGTGGAGCATTTCTGAGCAAAACGTGGAGAGAGAGTCAAATCTTACTTGATAAGATGGCACAAAATTCAAGATGGACAACAAGGAATGCACCCATTACTCCTGTAGTTCACTCAGTGTCATTCGATCCATCAAATTCTATTGTAGAGAACGTGTCCACCTTGATAACACATATGAGTGTACTCACTAAGAAGGTGGAAGAATCAGGACAAAAGCAGCAGGTACACATCGTAGACACAACCAATGGGGGCTTATGCACATCTTGCATTAGTCAACCACTTGGTAATCACTGGAATGCAGAATGTCATCACCCTCCTTATCCAGAAAATATGAATTATGTGTCGAATTATGGAAGCCAGAGACAAGGGGGGCAGAACTGGGGTCAGCAAAGTCAACCATATAGACCACCGCACCAACAGCAGAGCATTTGAAATATGGTTGTCAGGGGACAACAAGTTAATGCAGCACCGTATCAGAGGCCACAAGGGTATAACCATCAGAATCAACAACAAGCATACTACCCTCCTCAGCATCAACATGGGGGAAAGCAAGAAGATGGGTTTTCCAGGTTAGAAGCTATGATGCAGCAGGTTATTGGGTCAAATGCCAAAATCAGTGAGAGAGTAAATGTACATGATGCAGCTTTTAAAAATATTGAAGTACAGTTGGGCCAGATATCTATGGTAGTGAACAATTGTCCTCCTAGGACTTTACCTGCAGATACTCAGGTAAATCCTATGGACCAGGGCCCAAGGCAACTGATGGCAGTGACTCTCCGCAGTGGCAGAGAATTAAACTTGGAAGTGGAGAGAGATCGTGAAAGCAGACAGGCCAAGACACTGGTACCCATGCCGATTAAACTTGATGATTCAACAAACTTGACCAAGGTAACAGTGCAACCTACTGAAGGAGAACCCAGTGCACAGAGTGAGACTGAAAAAGAAGTGGAGATAGCCCAGAAGCCGGTAGTTGAGGTGGTGGCTGAGAAAGAAAAGTCCCAAATCACTGGGAAAAAGAGACCACCAGCTCCATTCCATCAGAGGCTAGCCAAATACCAAAAGGATGANTGCGTTGAAGGAAATTCCTGGTTATGCTAAAATGATGAAGGACTTGATGTCCAGAAAAGTTGACTTCCAAGATCTGGCTACTGTCACCCTTACTCAGACTTGTAGTGCGGTGGTGACGCGCCCTATTGCCTAAAAGTTGTCTAACCCGGGGAGTTTTACTATTCCTTGTACCATTGGAAACTTAGCTTTCACCAAAGCTCTATGTGACTTGGGGGCCAGCATTAATTTGATGCCGTTGGCCATATATAAAAGACTGGGGATTGGTAGAGCCAGGCCCACTTCCATGCTGCTGCAACTTGCTGATAGGACGGCAAAGAGACCGTCGGGTATTCTGGATGATGTATTGGTGCAAGTGGGGAAGTTTGTATTTCCTGCTGATTTTGTGATATTAGACTGCAAAGTGGATGAGGAAATTC
>ML428564.1:48340-62801 GCA_005239525.1 Nicotiana knightiana | reverse complement strand
ATAAATAAGCCATAATTAATAAAAATACAAGAATAGCTGAAAATTGATTTAAGCCTTACATTATTTAATAAAGCGAAAATTGATTTAAGCCTTACATTAGTTAATAAAGCGACCGTGCTAGAATCACGGGATCCGAGGGGTGCCTTACACCTTCCCCTCGGTCAACAGAATTCCTTACTCAGTCTTTTGTTTTGTAGACCGTAAATTAGGAGTCAAATCTTCCTTTTGATAAGGGATTCAATAAAAGGTGACTTGGAACATCAAAACTCAATTCCAAGTGGCGACTCTAAATAATAAATAATCTCTTTTCAAAACGTCACTTTAAATGAAAAAATTCTTCTAACTCAACCTCGTAATAGGATATGGTGAAAAAAGAGGTGTGACAATAGTGGTACCTCATTGCCGGAATGTGAGTAATTAGTTTATGAGATATGTATGGTGCCTATGAATGGCCTGTGATGGGGTAGTTGGTTGTTGTTGGTGTAATTGTGTTATTTGTGGCAAGATATTTTTTTTGCATAGTCCAATTTACAGGGGAGACTCTGCCGAAATTTTTGAAAATTTAGGGAGATAGCCAAAATTTTGAGTTCCTTGGGAAAGTGAGTAGTGCTAGAACACTTAAAAAGTTCAAAGACTTAAGGAATGATTATTAGCTTAAGAATAAGGCCCTATTAACATTCGAGGATGAATTTTTTTAAGAAGGGAAGATTGTAACACTCCTCAAATCTATAGAAGTTTGAACACCCACTAAATATAGAATTTAATATTTTTTTCTTCTTAAATTATATTTCTATTACGGATTTGAACCCTTATGATAGGCTTTTGAATTACTTATATTTTTCTAAATAATTGGATATACAAATAGGGGAATATTAATAATTTTAGTATTATTAATTATTAAAAGCGAGTATCATTAAATACTTGTTAAGTCAAAAAAGAAGAAGAAAAAAAAGAGCAAGACACTTAAGAATTGGGCCTAAAGCCCATATAAGAATCTGTTGAAAGAAAAATAAGGAAAAGAATGAGAGTTCAAGGGATGGAAAAGAAGGAAACTTTATAGATATTCAAAACAACAACAAAAATATAGATTTTCAAGGAGCAAGAACAAGGTAGCGTATAGGGCATTGTGAGAGCTATTACGTAGGACCTCGTTAGGCCACAACAGAGGTAATTATTTTTATGGAATTGTAAGCTATAACATCATTATACACTAAAATATAACACTCTAATGGGCTGAATTCATAGGAAAGTTTTACAAAACCTCAAGAACACCCATCAAGTACGAGTTAAGTTTTTGGTGTTAAGAGAAAAATTCTTCACTTCTATTGGTTTCTATAACGATTTAAGGTTGTTAGAGATAGTAAAGAATTGTTAGAACAAGACCTCATCCGAAAACCTAGAAATTTAGAAGTTGAACCTAAAGTTCTTAGAGTTGAGAAAAGATTAATACTTTGGGAAAGTTGGATACTTATTGTGATTTATTGTTGTAGTATTTGATCGTTGACTTGCAGAATTGGAACTTATATTGTTGCTTTAAAGGAGAGATTGAGGTGAGTTGATATAACCCTTTACTAAACTGGTTCCACTCACAAAAACATGCCCACAAAGTGTTTGATAAATTTCTTTAAAGAGTCAACATATGCTTATGGAGCGAGTTAATACATGTTGACTAAGTATATTCTAGTTAAAGCTTATATATTTTACTCGAGAAGTATTTTGTCATAATTTTATGCTTTATTACATGGTCTCATACATGTTAAAGTTTCAAGAGTTAGATAGAACTTTTAGAAATACTTTGAGTAATTTTATTTCATGGTTATGTTATGCATACACTCAAGAACATTATTATGAATACTGATGTATCACTTTCAAACAAGATTTAGACTTGAAAAGTCACAAGAAGAAGTTCTAGAAAGATAATATTTTTGGGAGTTTCGTCTATTCTGATAAGGGGTCATCGTCCAGGCCGAGGGTCCTGATCAAGGTGTTGACTTCTTAAAGCTATTTGTGCCAAAGTAGGGAGAACACGAGTCGAGGGTCTCGTTGCTGAGAATTTACTTAGTCAGGCTAAGGTATGATACATGAGTGCTGAGAACCATGACGTGAGTGACACCTCGTAAATTGGGCCTATTCGATCAGATTGGGATCGAACCCATGCCGATCACACGGTGACTAAGAATGAAATAGGTCAGGATAGTTGGAACTCCCGAAGTATAAAGTGAAGTATTTTTTTTATATAAGAAAGAAAAAGAGAAGAATTTCTTTTAGAATATCCATAAACTGCTATTATGCAATTATTTTAGAATTGTTCTTAGAAGCTTTAAGTTTCCATGCTTTTAGAATCTTTTCTCGTAATGTATATTTATTAAAGTTTCTTCCCCTGTCGTTGAGGCTATCTGAGTACAATGGATGGTACTGACGTTCTCTTTTGGAAACCTACGTTGGTTTGTGAAACAACGTAGGAACCGATTTTGCAGGCGAGCAGGCTACGGGTTAGGACTTCCCTCACTTCCAGTGCCATTGGTGAGCTTCGCTTTTGTTCGTGGAGTACTCCTTTGAGTCGTTGTTATTTAGCTAGTTCTTTGTTTACTTAGAGATCTGGCCAGGAAATCCCATGTCCTGGGCAGTGCATCAGTTTATCAGTATAGGCTTCATAGACACAATCGGTGGGTTAAGATTTAGGTGTTTTAAATAATAACTTTGCAATATTTCAGTAATTACTACGAATAAATTTTTGGAGCTGATTTAGTTTAAATATTTAAATTAATAAAAATTATTTGGTTAAAGTATTGCCTTGTTGCTTATAAAGTTTGAAGTTATAATAGATTTGATAAGCACGGATAGTTCGCTCGATCATGTTTAGTGATCGGGTGCCGGTCACGGCTTGTTCAGAAAATGGGTCGTGACAAACTTGGTATCAGAGCGTCAGGTTTATGGAGTCCTAGGGGTCTATGAATCTATGTTAGTAGAGTCTTGTTTATGGGTATGAAGCGCGCCATGCTTATAAATAGGAGGCTACAAACATTTAGGAAAAGTCTCATTTTTTTTTCATACTTTAGATCGTGCAGTAGAGCCTACCTCTAAGAAATTATCTAATGTATTCTTTTCTCCAAAACTCGCCGAAATGGCCTGTACTCGCAATTGTGATACCGACACTCTGCTGCTAAAGAAACTATTGCTACCATTGTGGCTCAAGGTAGAACTAAGAAGGCTTCAACTCAGAAAAGGATGGGTAAATCTATAAAGGGGGTCCAAGTACCCCGGGTTGAACATGAAGAAGGGGTGGAGCATGATGATCCAGTACCGCCCCCAGCAACAGCTCTGGCTCAGACAACTATATCTCCATAGGTGGTTCGGATGTTTAATGTTGTCAACAGTGCTATGGAGATGTTTAAAGCCTTCATGGGATACGCCAAGCACTTAGAAAAAGACAGAAAACAAAGGAGAGAAGAAAAAAAAAAGCATAACAAGAAAGCCCGGACAACGGATAGGTTTAATGGTACATCCAGGGAAGGTGGAAGGGATTCCTCTAATAAGGAGTCATTAGCACCAGCTCAGTCCAGTCATCAGTCAGGTGGTGGGTCTTCCTTCAAACGTACTCAGAGTTATGGAAACCAGTCTCGCCAGAATCAGAATTTTAGGAAAATGGTGGATTTCGATGTGATCATGGGTGTAGATAGGTTATCTTCCTGCTATGCCATGTTAGATTGTCGTGCCAAGATAGTCAAGTTCCAATTTCCAAATGAAGAAGTCTTAGAGTGGAAGGGTAGTTCAGCATCGCTTGTAGGTAAGTTTATTTCTTACCTGAAGGCACAACAAATGATCGGTAAGGGGTGTCTCGTCTATTTGGCTCACATCATTAATCCAGAATCAGAACCACCAGCTCTTCATTTTGTTCTAGTTCTTGGAGAATTTCCAGAAGTTTTCCCAGATGACCTTCCTGGACTTCCTCCTGAAAGAATCATAGACTTTGGCATTGATATCATGTCAGACACTCAGCCCATATCTATACCTCCTTAGAGGATGGCTCCAGCAGAACTTAATGAGTTGAAAGAAAAGTTGAAAGACCTTCTTTACAAGGGCTTCATCAGGCCCAGTGTTTCATCGTGGGGTGCCCCGGTCCTGTTTGTCAAGAAGAAAGATGGGTCTATCAGAATGTGCGTCGACTATCGACAGTTGAATAAAGTTACTATTAAGAACAAGTACCCACTGCCAATAATTGATGATTTATTTGATCAACTTCAGGACGCAAAGTACTTTTCAAAGATAGACTTGAGGTTGGGGTATCATCAATTGAGAATCATAGAAGAAGATATATCTAAAACAACCTTTAGAACTCGCTATGGTCACTATGAATTTCTAGTAATGTCCTTCGGGTTGACAAATGCTCCAGCTGCATTCATGGACCTCATGAATAGAGTTTTCAAGCCATTCCTTGACACATTTATTATTGTGTATAGACGATATTTTGGTATACTCTAAAAGCAAGGATGAGCATGCCAAACACCTTATGTCATGAGCAGTGCGTCGGTTTATCAGTAGAGGCTTCATAGACAGAGTCGGTGGGTTAAGATTTAGATATTTTTTATGATAACTTAGCAGTATTTTATTGGTTACTATGAATAAAGTTTTGGAGTTGGTTTATTTTATATATTTAAATTAATTAAAAGTATTTGGTTACTGTAGTGCATTGTGGCATATAAAACTTGAAGTTATAATAGATTTGATAAGTGCAGATGGTTCTCTCGGTCATGTTTAGTGATCGGGTGCCGGTCCTGGCTTGTTCAGAAAATGGATCGTGACAAACTCGATCCCATCATATCAATCCATATAGGGTACCCTTCGATCCATAATACTCGGGCTCACTGATCACATGTGCGTCAACATCACGAACAACAGAGTGTACAAAATATAACTGTGGAATATCATTAGGAACAAAAAATATTGAGAAAGTCAAGCACAACTATGGTGCAATAAGAAAATCGACATCACAAGGGCCACCTCGCCCAGAGTGCCATGAGGCCTAAACTGAATCACAATATCCGCGCGAAGAATCATGTAACCCTCACAACCCGTCATAGCATAAGAGAGAAACATACGACATAAACCAAGGCGCGAATAACATCCACTCCGCCCGATGATATACATGTGGCATCAACTGCGCAAGAGCGAACTCTACTTCGATGGAATTCCATAGTGCCAACAGGACTTCAAACACCCAAAATTGTCCGAGACATCAAGAACTCGTATCCTTCCCTCCAAAACAAAACTGCAACCTTGTACATGCAACCTTTCAACCCCACATGGCGCGTCACCTCTAACATGATAACTCACAACACGACGAAAGTATCATAGTCAACTCTAAACCATAGGCAAATTGAACACCTCATCACACGAGAATCCTTCATTTAACTCAATCTAGGAGAACTCCACCACACGTAATATAGCTTCTATACCTGTAGAAAACATCAACTCCGACCGTGGTCATAACCATGATAAAATTATCTGAAACTCAGTAATACATAATCGAGTAAATATAACCAGTCACCTCTAACCCACTCGAGTCACGCAAACTGCCAACCCGAAAGTAACTCAATTCGATATGACCGTCTTGAGGGAACTTCCTGGGAACCCAAAGCCATTTGTTGCATCACTCAAACATTGACATGTAGACCTTCCTTGACAAGGAAATGTCGCAGATTCGATTACCATTCGCTACCATTTTCAAGCCCACCCCCAAACAAATTCAAAAATCCTTAAAGGCTACATAAGACCTGGAACTCTCTAGAACCTTCTCGATAACTACTCATCTTACCCTGATCTCCAATACACAACTAATACACATCGAGAAACCCATGCTTCACCAGCATATGACCATCCAAAGAAATAACCAAGCAATATCTTGGTCTGGAAACTGATACGGTCCATGACCCTACAATCTGATCGTAATTAGTAGACTCCACCACTTAGCTCGAAGTCATAGATCACCTCATCGACACCCCAAAGTACCATATCTTCACATCATGCCCCGATCTCACATGACTGTTTAGTTGAATACTTCAAAAACTCATGCAATACTGGTCATAGAACGCCCTGAAGACTCTGCCAAACGCTTACCCATCATTGCAATTGTCAAACAACTTCCCCAAATGCTCTAAAATGCTCACATATGCACTCCACCAAATGGAAACCTCACACGAGACACACGATCCAAACTCATCATGCAGGAGATGGCCCGCCGGTTATACTCAAATAAACACCTTGCCATGAATCCACCTTAGTCACAATAGCCAGGCCACCAGCCAATCTTCCCAATTTGTGCTTAACAACCAGACCATGAACCTGCCTCATACCACAAATGCACGACTAGAAGATTTAACACTGCATCTATTTTTGAGGCTAGAAAACACATCATAATCTATCTGCAGCATCACCGATCGTCGGCACATAACGAATATTGAGTGCACAACACCACATATGAGCGATTGGGAGGAGTCAAAGTCGTAGATTTCAAGCTGAAACAAGGACGCACGATAAGGAAAGAAGAAAGGGAATTTTTTTCTTAAATGCCCTGTAGCCTCCCGAAGATAGGTATGGACGTCATCATACCAATCCACATGACTCTACTAGACACTTGCTCATGACTCGTAGAACTTACCAACCTAGTGCTCTGATACCACCTTGTCACAACCCAAAAACCACTAGTCGTGATGACACCTAAGTCGATCTACTAGGTAAGCCAACTAATAGAAAATACAATTCAAAAGAGATTATAGGAAAATAGTAAGGAATTAGCTGAACATTTAAAAATTTACCCAAGACCTGGTAGCATGAATCACGAGCTTCTAATATTTGGAATTTCAAAATTGATACAAATAAATACACGTTCTTCTTGAAGGTTACATAAACATATTAGCAATAACCTAAGCTATCATGGACAAGTGGTAGCTATATCCAAACGCACGAACATCTTCCGAATCAGCATCCGACGTCACAAGAAGCTCCGCTCCAAAATCTGCACGCAATGTGCAGAAGTGCAGTGATCACGCTCAACTATGTCTAATAAAAGACTAAGCGGGCGTTGCAAATATAATCCGGGGTATTATGCCCAGAGTCGATCCCACGGGGAGTTAACGTATCAAGCAAGCTGTCAGAATACTAAACTTCCACTTGGTGTTGTTTAAACTACTACAACTGAATGAAAATATTAAAACAAAAGATTAACTACAATAAGGTGTAAACAATTGTAATAAAGGTCTAAGGTTAGGGTTTCCCCCGTCGATGAACTTACTTCTCGGATACTTCATCTAGCTTGATTAGTTGTCTCTATCAATCATGAACACTCTATCTACCATAAATCTCTCTCAAGTAATTATGATAATTTACTAGACGCACTCTCTCAAGTTACGCTAGCTAGATTGCATTACAGTTCACTTTAGATTGCACCCGAGGTATCGTTATCTCTAATCCAACCTCTAAACCCTCGGTTATGACTTTCGTCTATACTCCGGGAGTGATGTTGTTCAAACAACTACCTAAATATGCACTCTCTCTCAAGTAGATACATAATAAATAGGAACAACTAATTGAGGGCCCTTTCAATCAACTACAACAAGAACGTAGTTGAACAAATAGAGATTAATCAACCAATCAAAACTATATTAATATCACAATAAATTTATCCCCCAACGGGTTCCACCAAAACCCTAGATTAAAGAAATTAGCTAAACATATTCATAAGAATCAAACCCAAAATAACTAGCATAATTAAACTACAAAGTAATGAATAAAAGATGTAAAAATCGATGTTTTGCTTCTCTGAGCCGTATTCCACAGGCTTTTCTTCACTTTTATGGCTTCCTCCTCTTCAAGTTGTGTTTTTGGGTCTATTTATATGTTTGGGATAAACCCTAAACGTGTAGGAAACTTCTATTCCAACCGGGAAACACTTAAAACTCTTCAAAACACGGATTTGACTGGATCAGGGGCCAGGCGTGACAGGCCAAACGCCTGGATAACGCCTGGCTAGGGCTGGCGTTTGGGCCCTGGCGCTTGGATAACGCCATGCTAGGGCTGGCGTTTGGGCTCTGACACCTGGATAACGCCAGGCTATGCATGGCCTTAAGGCTCAAACGCCCGGCTATAGCCCGGTGCACTCCTCTTCGCCTCTTGAGCGTATTTTTGACGTATTTGCATCCATTTAGCTCGGCTTCCATCTCCAATTCACCTAACATGAAATAGACTCCATTATGCACATAAAAAGTGTGTTTTTATCATTAACGCACATAAAATGTAAGACATATAACGTGTTAAACCATGAATTCTAGCCACGCATCATGCAGTATCAGTACAACCGACCCCATGTACTGGTAAGTATTTTGTCTAACCTCATTGAAGTAGTGATGAGGATTTTAGTTGAAAGATGCCATTTGTTATAACCAGTACATTAGACTAATAGTATAGGCAGTTCAAAATATAATATACAAAAGTACCGTATACAACTCTGTGAGACAGTCAAAAATTACTAGCAGGAATTACAGTAGAAGATTTACAATCTTTCCTGGTATAAGAAGTGTATCCAAGATATCAAGTCATATAGCACGGTAACACCCCTCGTGCTTCTATCTCATCCTCACCATATATAAATAAATTTATGTGAAAAATCAATTAGCACGGCAACACCCTTCGTGCGTTCAACTCATCCTTCCAAATGTACGTATAACAGAACCAACCATATGACAGAAACACGATAACATGAATTAGAAAGTAGGAAATACGCGAGTAACAACAATGGACAAGGATATTGTGGCAACAGTAAAGAACTAAACGGAAAGCACGTGAGTAATAACAACAATTGGAAAGTAAGGGATATCAACGTCAATTAACTAGCATATGGGACCTAAGTACAAATATGACAAATAAGAAGGAAACACATGATCTTTACAAGTTAAAAAGTAAGAGCGTGAATGACTAGCATTACATAATGTTTAAACTAGAGTGTGACGGAATAGGTATGACATGGGTATAATTTTAAAAGCAGGAAATAGGCATGTTAAGCAAGTAAAAGAGATGGACAACGCAACAACAATTGAGATAGAGGTCAAGTACGGGACAATAACAACATATCACACAATATATATAATTTTGACAATATCAGCTCAAGGTAAAGGCGGAAATGTATACACGAAAAATGGATATCACATCATAATACATGTCCCTCATCCTCACCTGCATAGAGACATACTTCGTGCCATGACCTCATAATATTAAAAGCATAACAATATAAATGAAATGGCACGACATCACCCGTCGTGCTTTTACTCTCACATGATATGGCACGGTATCACCCTTCGTGCTTTTACTCTCACATGATATGACACGGTATCACCCTTTGTGCTTTACACTCTTCCCTCGCATGATAATGTATATGAAATGGCACGGCATCACCCTTCGTGCTTTACACTCTTTCTCACATGATAATGAATATAAAATGGCACGGCATCACCCGTCGTGTTTTACACTCTTCCTCACATGATAGTGAATATAAAATGGCACGGCATCACCCTTAATGCTTTACCTTCTTCCTCACATGATAATGAATATAAAATGGCACAACATCACCCTTCGTGCTTTACACTCTTCCTTACCAAGCATATGAATATCAATAAAATAGCAAGGGAGGAAGTATAAATAACATCTAGGAGAGTGTCCAAACGAATAATCCAAACAAATTCTCAATCACTGATTTCCAAGCCAACAATGATTTAATGAACCCTCAAGGAACACACAATTCAAGTACTTCCACAAATTCCATAATTTATCAACAGGACAAGTATGAAATCTAGCATCTCAAAATATCGGCTGTAACAATGTATTAATGATTATGCATAGAGATGACCGAATTAGACACATCAATGTATTCTCAGAGTTCCATCAAATTTGATCAAGTTATAAAAGGCTAAGTCTCGATTCTAACATTTAATACTTGGTTCTTAATATCTAGAAGTCAAGTGAGGCATGAAGGAAGAGGTCACGAAATTCTACAAACATAAATATAACATAATCCACCCCCAAGCATGATTAACCTTGGCAAATACATATACGCTCGTCATCTCATATATGTATCACCCCAACAGGTAGCAAATAATGTCAATTAAGAGGAAATATTCTCCCAACAAAGTTAGGCAAAACACTTATCTCGAACAAGTGAATTACAATACCGAGCAAGCCAAGCGATGCTCAAAAAATTCCATCACGCGTGTAATGACCGCCGAACGTTTCAAAACTAGCCAAAAGCAACTCAAATACATCAAATAAATCCCAAGAAAACAATTTCAAATGATAAAGATCGAATCCTAAATCAAATCCCAAATCCGGCCAAAAATCACAGCCGGGCCTACGCCTCGGAACCCGACAAAACTCATAAAATTCGACAATTCATTCAATTAAGAGTCCAACCATACTAGTTTCACTCAATTCCGACTCCAAATCGATGTTCAAAACTCAAAAATTCATATTATGAAACTTTAGGCTAAAAACCCCAATTTCCTCTTTAAAATTCATCAACCAAACACTAAAATCGAAGATAGATTCATGGAATATAGCCAAAACCATGTAGAAAACACTTACCCCAATTCATATGGTGAAAATCGCCTAAAAAATTGCCCAATTCCAAGCTCCCCAACTCAAAATATGTTAAATGAATAAAACCCTCGTTTAACACTGTTCTGCCTCGTTTCTTATGTCGAATGCTCTTGAAACTCGCTTTTGATGCTTCAAATGGATTCTTTGTGAAATTCTAGTCAAGTTAGGGTCTTGAATCACTTCATTTGACCTTATAGTGAAGGAGATATATATATTTGGAAATAGTGCAGATTTTTAAATACGAAATCAGTGGCAATTTCGTAATTAATCTGAAAAATCTAGCAACCCAATTCTTAGTAAAATGACCATAAACTCTTCATACGATATCCAAATTCGATGGTTCTTTTTTATATGGCTCCGTAATTACGATACAAATCCAATGACACAAAAAGCAGAAATTGGAGCTAATTTGCTTAATGTGGTACCATTTATGCTTGAAGAAATAACGTCGAAACATTAAAAAACGAGCGCAACACAACCCAAACCTATCCGAAAATCACCCGAGCCCCTCAAAACCATGTCCAAACATACCAACAAGTCACATAACATAACACAAACTTACTTGAGCCCTCAAAATACCAAGCAAAGTGCAGATACTCAAAACAACTTGTCGGGTCGTCACACCTTATCCAATATGAAACTTCTTTTTCCATTATTATTCTCCAAAATTTAAAAAGCGGTGCTTGTCTTTAAGAAGGTTGGCTACATCTTGACTTGAAATGCAGCAGAAAAGTTGTCTTTCTGGATGCTGAGCACGAAAACTGAACATCTTGAAGCCTTGTGTACTTCAATTCTGGCTAGGGGATCATGGGGTGAGCTAGAGGAGTGCCTTTAATTATCTGTTTTCTGCTGATTGACGTATTTGCAGAAATTGGTGAAAAGAGATAGAAGAAATGGTAACAATGTCTTTTCATATTAATTTTAATAGATCAGTGGCTACTTTTGCTCAACATTAAAAATACTAGATAAAAAGTAAATACCACTTTAAAAAATGACTACCCCACGCAATTTTTACGAGTTGGTGAATGGAAAAAAGAAACAACTTTGCCACTATATATGTGGTTCTATGATATGGAGGTGAGTTAGGACATGGGGTAAGAATTTGTACTCTGTTGATAGAAAATACATGCTAGTTATTAATTAACTAGTTCTTGAATACGCGCATTGCATAAAAGGTGATAAAATTTATGATTAAAATATTTAAAACTACCATAAAAGATTATCATTGAATTCAAATTATAGATTTATATTATTTAACTCATCCCACAATTATTTCTAATATTGATAAAATTAATTCCAAAAGAATGAGTTACTTTAGTTCACTTTGCTAAGAAAATAATTAAATTGATGCCTTTAAAAATAATATGATAAACAAATTATAACGAACAAAGAAAGAATATTCATGACTTATTGGACTCAAATTAAAAAAAAAAAAAAAGTAATAAGAATAGACACACAAGTATTAATCGTAACCATATCAATTCTGTCTAAGCTAATTGAGGGCAATAACAGATCAAAAGCCCAAGGAGTAGAATATTACGGTGGTTGCCTAAAGCATGAACCGCCTATATTTTGTATGTGATTTTTATAGAGTGTAATGAAGAATGTCAAATTAAAAGGCTGGATTGCAAAAATATTATAACCATTAAAGGTGAAAGAAACTAACAATCAAAACTGAAAAATTAAGAAAATTTACTTTAAACTGACAAGCTACAAATTCACCAAAATGAAAATCAAAGAAGCGAATATAACAGTACTGCCACATCAAAGAAGAAGGGAAACACGTTGTTATTTGAAGAATACATAAATACATCCACAATAATCATTCGCATAAGAAGTATTGTGTATTTTGACAAATGAAACAAAACTAAGGGAGAAATGCTACAAAAGGAGATCTTCACATCTAAACACATGCTGTATCTCTCTCTTCATTCTTAGGAATAGGAAAGGATATTGCGGCTTTTGAGTTTTATGAGGAAACAGAGAGATCCAGCTGTTTTAAGAGGATTAATGAAATTGTGCGGCTCTTTGTACAGTGCAATATTATAAATGTGGAAGATAAAGAACCAAACAATCAATGAATAATTAAGATACTTAAGAAACTTGTCTGCCTACGAAACTGATTGAATAATTCTCCACAGTCACCCGATTAAAACTAATATAAATATTCATTTACTGGATAAGTCATCTTTTTGGTTCGAGGATAAAATTGTCATTCAGGCTTTTAAGGATATATTAGTAAATTAACTTTCAAGGTAAGATGTTCCCACTTTTAGTATAACTAGTTTCTGGAGACGTGCGTTGCACGTGTATGCCATAGTAATTAGTATAAGCTTTTAAAAAATATATAATTTGGTATCATCTGAACCAAGGAAATTTAGCAATTATATTTATTTACGTAGGTACAATCATATGATTGTATCTAGCAAAAATACTTCCTTATAGACAATATTCTTAGTATATAATTCTAACGTTTCGATTGTGTTTTCATGATCAGAATTCTTGATATCTATATGTTTTCTATTCCCTTTGTGTACATGCAGTAAACATATTATCCCGTGTGAATTATTAAAAGATTTATGTCAATAAGACAATGAGTTTATAAGTGAACATTAACAAAAAAAAAAAGAATTAAATATTACTCCTTCAAGAATCATATTAATGATGGCTAATGTATTACGTTTGAATATCTTTTCTAAAGCATTAGTTAGCATCACTAAATAGACAATAACACTATTTGTACTTACTAAAGAATAATGTTAAACAAAATAAACCCAAAAAGATATGTACACATACCCCTAAATGTTAAAGGAGCTGATTGTTAAGAGAACAAAAGGAATGAAATGCAATGTCGAAAAGTGAAAACTAATCTAGTAACTCAAAAGATTTCGATCTTTAGAAACCCAATTTTCTAGCTATACAAAATGAGAATTGCCTAAAAAAAACTCAAAATATGTCTTATGCGCATAAATTGTTGCATTAAACATTTCAAATAACTCTACCATATTCGAATGCCATCTTCACATAGAATTATAAATGGTCATACATTCGTGTTCTATGCTATTTTAGAATAATTAAATATGATTTTAAAAATACGATGAATGAAGTAGAAGTAGCTCACCTCCCAAATATTCACTTCCAAATAAGTATTTCCTTCAACCTAGAAATAAAAATCTTGATAGAAATAAAAAATAATATATACACATACATGCATCTTTGCAGCAAATTATATCCCAATGCAGGAAAAGCCAAGGAAATAAGAAAAAAACAAAGGAAAGAAAACGTTCGAGAGGAAGGATAAAAATACAAGCACAAATCTTGAATAATAAGCTTATTTCTTAACGGATTCTCTCTAATCATTTTCCATGTAAAAAGAACCTACAATCAAGAAAGGATTGAGGATTAGAGTACGACTGACAAAATAGAACAAAAACAAATAGTTTATACCACATGCGATGCGGTCCTTTCCTGAACCCCGTATAAATACGAGATACTTTGTGCATACGGGCTGAAATCTTCTATTCATAATTAGGTGGAGTCCCAAAGGAAAAAATATAAAGAATAGAAAAGAATATGAACAATATTTTCAAGACCCTCCCTCCTGTACAGAAAATTAAAGAATTAATTAATTATAAGAACAAAATTTATGAAAAAAATAAGGAATTAATTAGCACTATAATTAAAAAAAAATATTAGTACTATAACAAAAAGAGAAATAGTAGAACGATATACCCTTTAAAATATCTAAGAAATTTCTCTTACACACACATTTTAGAGTAAAACACACACAAAAAAAAAAAAAAAAAAAATTGAAAGT